>CM066982.1:66119217-66411717 GCA_033977485.1 Hydrangea macrophylla
AAAATTTCAATCGATTGAACGTGATTGAAACTCCTTCAATCCAATGGTTCAACATTCTCATTAGCCTTTCCAAACATTCTTGCTAAGCTAAGAGTGGGACCTCCTAGGTTCTTAATTACTGGCTACGATTAACTATTATTCTATCTAGTCAATACTCCTTAACTAAGGAATCTATAGTTAATCAGTTATCATTAATACCACTATAAAATGATAATTACACTCCAGTGCATAAGAATATAATTACATACACATAAGCGATTGCTAGACTTGTATAATATGATACGAATGTCCCTCTACCAGGCAGTATTCGTATTTATCATTGGGGTGTATGTTTTAAGATACTATCGACCCAATAGATAGATACATCTTATACTCCTCGAGTATCATTCACTACACTTGGATTACCAAACATGTCAACAATACACTTTGTTGACAAGGTTGGCCAGCTCTCAGTAATCACTCTTAGTGACATTCTCGAGGGAATACTTACTCTTCATTTTATGGAAGAGTGTAGAATTCTATCCTGACAATATATGTTCCCAACGTTGCATACCTGATTACCCAAGATACCCAGGTGTTGATCTTGTAAGACCTCACTAATTGGTAAGTCAAAGCAACCAAGCACACAACTTGTGTCCATAATTGTCTCGGGATTAAGGACATGCATCCCTATACAAGTTATGAGTTCCTATTGACGGTGACAGCGTTTTGGTGTCAATAGGTTTAACTCAAGTCCGTCAATGCACCGTGTGCACTAGCATATTAACCAAGAGTTAAACACTCTTATGAATGAGATTCATCATTCTACCCCGTAGACGTTAATCATGCTATAGTGTATGCCTGATTAGTTATCCAGACTTATCATCCACTATGACTTCTTTAAAATAACAAGGATTTGTGATTCATATCTCACATGTGTAATCACATACGCAAATGAATCACATACAATGATGTTTAAGGATTCCAATCTAATGTTCATCTCATGAACTAATATACATAAATGCATTATGATATTTCCCAAAAAGAAAATCACATATTCACTTGATAGTCTAAAATAAACAAACTTTTGGTTATTACATTCTACCCTCCTTAAACTTTTGAACTAACTACGTGACTTGTCAAAATCCTTAACCTGTAAGGTTTTGCATAGGGATTGATGATCGTCGACTGAAACAATCCATAGTAATAAATCTTCATGCTATACTATATCTCTAGACAAAAGACGTCACTGAACATGTATCCAATAAAGCTAATTCGAACATTGTCCAAAAACACTATCATTTAACATATATCTACTAGTTCTTTCTTAAGCCCTAGAGAATATATACTTTATGATAGTCCAGTGAACTGGACTTTCGTTTGGACTGATATCTGTGAACAACCTCAATAGTATAATAGATATCCCATACCTAACATCACATATATGGTTTATTGACATCCTAGGCTTATGATATACCTTATATGTGACCTCTTTCATCTTGTATCTTAAGATACAAGTCTTGAAAGAGCAATAGGTTATGTTCAAAAGGTGAATAATCTTTCCTGGAATATTCTACATTGAATCTTGCTAGTAACTCTCCTATATAGAAGTTTGAGACAATCTCATTATCTTAACTTCCCGATCTTGAATGAGCATAATCCAAAGACTATAGCTCGCCTCACCGAGATCACAAATATCAAGTGTACTGGAAAAAAAACTGAACCTTAACCATTGATAACACTTTTTTAACATTTCGCAATGATAAAAATGTCATCAATATGAGAAACCATAATCACCACCACACTTCCTTTGCGCAGGGATCCTTTCATCCATTTAAGCCACATCCATGCTTTAGACGAATCTAAGGTAATTTGACCAACATGTCAAAACAGATGTCCTTATCTCTTGATGATTGCTTAAGTCCGTAGACTTATGCAAATCACATACCAGAGCTTCCTTATCACAAAACTTCAATGCACGAGAGGATCTCAGCGATGCTGAGAATTCTCCCACCACAATGAGTACCGATGTAGGAACAGATGAAGAGGTAGTACATTTTAGTTTTAGATGATTTATAGATTGCTTTGAGATATAAATAACTTTACTCTTTAATATTATCATTCATTTGCAAAAATCAATTTTCAACCAACTTTTGTTTTCTCTGGAAACACTACAAAGGTATAACACTTCTCATCTAGATTCCAAAAGACTCATCATTCCTTCACACCAAAGTGCTAGTCAACCTTATCCAAAGTTACCATGAGAAAGAAGTCACACCCTTTTCACAACTTTGGGGATGTCTATCGAAAAGATTTTCTTTTAAATAAGATCCAGTACATACATTGTAGTTTCATCGAGAAAAACAAGGAACTGTAGTTAACTCTAAATAACTCATCTCATGAGATGTTTAAAAGAAAATAGTTCATTCCACCTGCTACACCATCCCGTGGAGGCGCACTAGGTGTAGACGACCAAGAAAGAATCTCATTCTTATCTCATATAGACAGTAAACGTATTATAGAGATACTTACTATTTTGATCAAATAAAAAACAATGGTATTCTTTTACCAATCACTCTTCATTCCAAACCTTCTGAATTTCTTCAAGAATAAAGGATGAAGGTCCAAAAGGTAAATCTATATCAGTATCTAGAGTAGCCAAAACTACTTCATAACTCTAATGTTTATTGGCCCGCATACATGAGTATGCCCTAATTTTGATAATCCTTCGGTTGTGTTATCTTTTAAAAGAAAGGTCACTTGATCACATTACCCTCTAAATAGAATTGACAAATATGCAATGGTCTTAGAAACCAAAAGAGTCTAGGATCCAATCCTTTACTCCCTATTTATCCCATTTAGATTAATATGATCTAGCCTCTAATACCAAAGATTTATAGAATTAGTTGAAGGTCATATCCTTTTAGATGGTAAAATACCCATGAGTTATTTAAATACTACGTTAGATAATATATGAGAAACAAGAGTAAATAGGTGAGATACTTGCTTGACAAGTTATTAGATCACATCAAAAGAACACTTTCTTTTAATCAACAATTTTAGTACCAAAATCAAAAGAATAAATATTTATTCATCAATTCAAAACTGAAATCCATCTAATAACTCCAAAATTTTATTACAATATAAAACTACTAATCTAATAGCAACTCTTGCATCAGATCTCAAAGGCAATCAAGATATTTTAATCACTGCACATTCTTATTTTCCAATCCCCTGCAACAATTACAGATATAATCAGAAAATTTTGAATTAGTGCCCCAAGTAGTTGAAGTATCAGTTTTTTAACTTACTTCAAAAACTAGTGAAAAGTATCATACCATGCGTTTTGGGAATCAAGTATTCCACACAGTTCCTTTTCCAATGCCCTCTCACACCACAATGGAAACACTTTTCCTTTGGCACAACACCAGCCTTTCCCTTTCCAAGTCTTGCCTTCTTCCCAATAGTTGGGTTAGGCTCATCTATCCTTGAGCCTTGCTTCTCCTTCTCTAAACTTATGCCCTCAGGCGTAGTTTTCGAAGATGAAGCCATTCCAATGTTTTGAATATTTGACTCCTTTTTTACTACATCCATCGTTGCCTCAAGAGAGCTCATCAACTCACTTGTTGAAAAAAACTATTTTACTCATTTTAAAAACCCTTTTAAATTGAGAGAATGATGAAGGCAACGAATCCAAGCTATGTCAACTTAAGTCTCACCATCAATGTCGGAACCCAGAACTTCTAGTATCTCATTTTAAAAACATGCTCTCTTATTGAATTTCCTTCCAACATTTTGATGTCCATGACTAACTCCAAGGCTCTAAGCCTTGCAGTTCAGCTCAGCTCAGCTCCCCAAACATCTCCTCGAGGTTCAACATTATAGCACGGGTAGTGTTCAAAGGTTGATGTTGCTGCTTCAACACATCAGACAAAGAGTCCAAGATGCTGGAGTGAGCAATACCATCAACTTTTATCCACTGCCAATATTGATCCACGAGATCTGTTGGGGTGTCATGGCATGGAATAGATGGATAGGGAATGGTAAGAACGTATTTACATCCATTAGTTGTTAATAATTCATCCTGTTCCAGTGTACATTCAACATAGTTATTTCCAATTAGCTTATTCTGGATCATGGTTATAGCATGTGGGCTAAACATAATGAATCTGAAATATAAATAATATAACAGAGTTACAATATGGAGATCATATATATGACAATTTATATGATACATTGGAAATTCCCTTAACCAACTTATTAATTGTCTTCAGGATGTCAAGCCTATGAAATTAAGTCTCCATGTGGCGATCATAACTTCATAGCCTTATTGGAAAACACATCATGAATGTCGTGCAACTCTTACAAAACAACTCATGACTCCTGAACTTTTGGTCCCTAAGTTTTTGGATAATGCTCTGTGTGGAATCCCTTACCCATAGCTTAGCTAGTGTTCACCATTAACTAGAATCTAATGACAATCGCCTCAAGTAGTCCTTCAGTGTAGTGGTCACCCTCTAACATGTTGCATTGATTCTATCCAAAGGAAGTTCATATCTAGTAACCAATGAATAGTGTATCCTCCGTATGGAATGATTACCCATGGCTGGGTGACACAAAACATACTATTTACCTTACAATGAACCGTTTATGGAAGACGGCGGGAGTTATAAAATAAGTCCCTCTCCCACTAGATTTTTATAAGAAGTTCATATCTAGTAATCAATAAGAAATACCCTCCGTATGGAATGATCACTCATAAATGAATGACACAGAGTATTTATCATACTTACAATGAACTAATAGGAATTTTTTTAATTTTGAAGAACGAGAAAAAAATGTTTCTTCACATTACCCATAAACATCAAGTGTTTACTAATGTGTTGAAGCGATTTTTGATTTTTTTTTTTTTAATTTTAGAAAACTTGTTTTATGTACATGCAAGTAGTAACAATATATAAAATGCCAATCACAACTAAGCACATAAAACAAAAACTAAAATTAAAATAAAAACATTAAACAATGCCTCTATCTCCCATAGCTCTATCTCCGTAGAACCTTTTTCTTGGTTTGATCGCCTTCGGCTCCATCTTCGTGGACAATGGCTTCCTTTTTCATCTTCATGGACTATCTAATTCTATTACATTCGTCATATGCTTCTTTCGAAACTTACAATTTGTCTAGAAATAGAAAACAACGATAAATAAAGAAGGTTAGGGAAACCGGCGCGACTTTCCTTTTCGTAAGATTGAAGTCGCATCGCCCTTTACACATGCCTTAAAACCAAACCAAAATAAAATATACATCGATCACCAATCACAAATTTAAATACAAAATTAGAATTTGTCGACAATCGATGCCATGGGAGATAGCAGTCTAACTTGCTGCAAAAGGGTTATACATACACACATCCACACATATATACATAAACAATATACGTAACTATGGGAACCCTTAATTGATTCACGTAGTACATAAACTCCGTGTACTGATTTTAGAACTTAATACAACATCTCAGTTCCCTTATCATACTTCGATCGATCAATCGATCGATTGAACATAGTCCAATCGATTAAAGTTTCAGTTTATTTGAAAAAATTTACAGAATAATATAAAATTCAAGTATATAATTTAAAAATCTTTAAAATTGTGAACATAATACCTAGACAGAGAATTGGTCTCGATCGATCGAACACAGTTCAATCGATCGAACAAAATAAAGTTTGATCGATCGAAAGTTGTTTGATCGCTAGAGAATAGAGAGGTTTAATTGATCGAACTTAATTCGATCGATCGAACCCACCATGTATCCAATGTAATCACAGATTTATATTCTACTGCAAGACTACTACAGAAACAGATCTGTGACGATGCAGTTTCAAAATCATTCCTAAAATCAACATGCAAATCAAAACTAGTGTTCCAAAACACATCTATAGATCCAAATAAGCGAGGCTTTGATACAAATTGTAGGGAAAATAGGTTTCTGTAGATATCGCATTTTTCATTACCCATAACATTTTAAATTTCTTTCTAAATTCAAAATCAAAAACACAATTTGCCACAAAATTTTTAAAAGGAAAATTTAAGAAAACCATTTTAAAAGCAAACTGATCTTTTAGAAACCAGAGTTTTCTAGGTCCGGGGATTATAGAATGAAAAGGGAAGGAGCCCGGCGGACTAAAACACCCCCTCTCATCCTATCTCGCGATAGGCCTCTGCTCAATACATTACAAAAGCATGTCGAAAGGGTGTAAGATTGTCAATAGTAAAATATCATTCAAAACCACATAATTCGACTAGCAAGCGACAAGATATGCAATTGGGAACAAGAGAACTTACCCGGGGTCCAGCCACGAATATGGGAAATGTGCAATGCATACTGATCGGGAGAGAACAAATCCTATTTATACGCCTTAACGAGCATTTGTTAGTACTTTTTTATCTTGTTTTTGTATATTTTTACTTCGTTTTCTATTTTCTGACAGGTTTTGGAAGAAATCAAGTAAACCAGGTTAAATGGGGTAAAAATGCAAAGAAAAAGAAGCTGCAAAAACCACATCGCGCGCGCGACACGCTCGCGCGAAACCCAAAAAATCGCTCGCGCGATTCGCTCGCGCGGAAAGTCAAGAAATCGCTCGCGCGAGATCCCAACATCTCGCTCGCGCGGCCTGCGCGTGCGATATGTGTAAAAATGGAACTTGCGTATTTCACTATACTGATGATTCCTACGCGAACGAAACTGCCTAATTACGTCTGGAAAGCTAAATACAGCAGTTTTAGTGCGTTTCGAGTTAGGAAAACTTCCAAAAACTTGTTGTAAATCTATATATACCCTATTTTACTTCAATTTAGGGTTTGCCAATTATTATACACACAATATACAACCACACTTTCATCCATTGAAGGGATGGAAGCAAGGAGAAGAAGAAGAAGACCAAGGATTTCCATGGCCTCCTCCATCAACTACTTGCCATCCGCTACTTCTATGGACAACTAGACTCTAGATCTAGGGTTTCAATGAAACCCTAGCCAAGTAATAGAGTTTTATTTATATTTTTCTTTTAGTTTTATTATGTATGGATGACAGTTACATGTTCCGAGGATTTTTATAAATAAATCGTACTTTTATTGATTAAATCATTACTTTCAAAGTTTATTCTTGTCTTAGATCTATTTTGACTGTGTTGTGCTCAATGATCTATGCTTGCTGTGCTTGTTTAGATTATTTACATGTAATGGTGCTTAAATTGAATTGTGCTATCAAGTATCCGAATAGTCCATGCCTAGATTAGATGGATTATACTACAACTCTAGTTTAGTGTGGGATAATTCGTGCTAACCGAAGATGGATTATGTTGGTGCTTGAACCATAGTTATTTTTTTGACGGAGGAATTGGGCTTGTAGCTACAATTCCCCATTATCATCCAACTTAATAATCTAATTGAATGCATAAATAGTCCTTATTATGAAGCTAGTGGTGGATTTGCAATCCTAGGTTCCTTTAAACATATTTATAAAAATAATTTTAAATCGCTTTCGTAAATTAGATTTATTTTCATTGTTATTAGTTTAATTAAAAATTCAAATCAAAATCTGTTTTTCTTAATTAATTAGATTTAGGTTTTAAAATTAAAGTGTTTTAGTATTTCAATCTCTGTGGGTTCGACCTTTACTTTCACTACTACAAATCTTTAGAAAGTAAAGTACACTTTTTACATCTTGATATTGACAACATCAAATTTTTAGCGCCGTTGCCGGGGATTGCATTACTACCTTTAGTTTTATAATCTTAGTTTAGTTAATTCGTAAATATTAGATTAGGTTTTCTTTTTCTTATTTTTTATTTTATTTTGAGTTACTAACTTTTCTTTTTATTTTATAAGTTTTCGAGTCGTCAAAATTCTAATGTTTCTTAGTGGAATAGCTAATCGCATCAAAGGAGCTTACGCAAATAAAATAAATAAAAATTAAGTAAATTGCTCGCTTTAACTTCGCATCAAATCACTGTAAGTCAGGGCGATGAGACGCATTTACTTGCATTAGGTTAGTTGTGGAGTGAACACTGCATTAGCTAGGAAACCCGGGGCGCTGGGCTTGACGCGGTCATTGCATTACAGGATAATATTCATGCATCATAGTAGTACTGTGTGCTTGCTTGTCATCTTATTTGCGTGATTGCTATTTGTTTCTTTTGTTTAGTCAGTCTTTGTTTTTAGTTTCTTTTTCTTTATTTTAGTTTATGTTAGGTACACGTTCAACTAAACCAGAATTAAAATCTTTCGATCTTGAACTTGAACGTACCTTAAGAACTAGTAAGTCCACAACCCAAGCTTCTAGAGCTAGGTTGCAAGACAACGAAACAACGCCGATTCCGTCGTTGTTGTTTGAGGCCGAAATTCAAAGTACCCTTAAACGGTTAAGGAGAACTCGAACTTTTAAAATCGAATCGATTAAAGTGGCTGACGAAAACGACGGTGCCAATATGAATAATCTTAATATACCGCCACCTCCTCCATTGAAAGATTACTTTATTCCTACGACTTACACGCCACAAACATGTATTGATTTACCAGAGGCGACGGCATCTCACTTTAAGATAAAGTCATCTACCATCTCGCTACTTCCATCATTCCATGGCCGTATAAATGAAGATCCATATCAACACTTAGGAGATTTTCAGGATATATGCTCTACTTTAAAAATTCAAAACTTAACTGATGATGAATTGAAATTGCGACTCTTTCCATTCTCTTTGAAAGATAAAGCTAAATACTGGCTCCAATCTTTGGAGCCAAACACAATTAGAACATGGGAAGCCTTACACACCGCATTTTTACAAAAGATTTTCCCTATTATGCGTACGAATCAGATAAGGAAATCCATAACAAACTTTGTGATGCAAGATGGGGAATCACTTTCCGACACTTGGGAGAAATTTAAAGAATTATTACGCTCGTGTCCACATCATCAGGTTCCTAAGTGGCAGTTAGTACAAGTCTTTTACGAGGGACTTATTCCCTCAGTCCGTAATACTGTCGACGCCGTTTGTGCGGGTACCTTCCTACACAAAAGCGCCGACGAGGCATGGAAAATCTTTGAAACATTAAGCGAGAATTCGATGCATCAGGCTGTGTCGGTACGTTCTGAGGGATATCATTCACAACCTAAGAGAGAGATAAAGTTTGAGTCAAGTCAATCAATTGAAATTCAAGAATTAAATAGAAAACTTGACCAACTTATGAGGATGGGAATTAGGTCCAATCCACCTTCTTCAGAAGTATGTGCATTATGTTTTGAACCGTCATATAATATCTTTGCATTCCCATCGGCATCTCAGTTTCTCGAATTTGTGGAGCAACACGTAAATGCTATGCAACAATTCCCACAAAATAATTATACGCCTAAGTTGAATAATTTTCCTAACACTTATCGACCCCAATTTCAACAAAATCAATACCAACACCCTCCTCCTAATCCTAAACCCCCAAGGACTAACGCTTTTGAGGAGACGGTGTTTGCTTCCCTTAAGAATATTGAAACTCAAGTCCAAGCACAAGCACAAATAGTGCACTCTCATACACAATCCATTGCGAAGCTTGAATCCCAAATGGGACAAATAGCTACTGCGGTGAGTCGTAGAAACGAGGGGAAGTTGCCTGCGCAAACTATTCAAAATCCTAAGGGACAATATGAGATTAAGGGGTCAAATGAACAAGTAAACGCCGTATCGACTAGGACGACTATTCGGGAAGACGAAGTTGTTAAGATTCCGGATCAAAATGACATTAACTTGAATAAGGAGGGTGAGGAGATAGAATTCAAAAAGATAAAGAACCGGTCCCAACGAATTATGTTCCAAAGTTACCTTTTCCACCTAATGTTGAGGAACCGTCTAATCTTACAAAGAAAAAGTCGAAAGTTGAGGATATACTCGAGGTATTTAAACAAGTTAAAATAAATATTCCATTCCTCGATGCTATTAAGCAAATTCCGGCTTATGCTAAATGTTTAAAAGACCTTTGTACACAAAAGCGCAAAATACGCAGTCATACTCCTAAAAAGGTCTTCCTCACAGAAAAAGAAAGTTCTATTTTCCAACACGCTCCTTCGAAGTATAAGAATCCTGGTACACCTACGATTTCATGTGTCATAGGTGACACTATCATTCATCGGGCTCTCCTTGACTTAGGAGCTAGTGTTAACCTCTTACCTTATCATGTCTATAAACAACTAGGTCTAGGTGAACTTAAACCTACGGCCGCTACCATTCAATTAGCGGATCGTTCCGTCAAAGTACCTAGAGGAATCGTCGAAGACGTCTTAGTTAAAGTTGATCAATATTTTTATCCTGTTGATTTTATGGTCCTTGACACCAAACCGGTGCTAGATACTAGAAAATATACTCCTGTTATTCTTGGTCGTCCATTCTTAGCCACGGCCAACGCACGTGTCAATTGTAGAACAGGGGTGATGAAAGTGTCATTCGGGAATATAAAATTAAAATTAAATGTTTTTAATGCTGCTGATCAACCTCCTAAAGACGACGATAACTTATGTGAGGCGGAATGTGATGTGAGACGGAATATTGAACCTAAGAATGTAATAAATATGAGTGCGGGGAATAATATAGTGAATGATGAGTGGATGAATCCTAATACCTCGGCCCCTAATGAAGAATTTACTCGAAAGGTAAAGAATCGATGTAATAACGATAAAGGTGAGCCGTCAAATGAATTAACACATAGCGACCTTGTTTCGACGTTTCACCGGAATCTCCCTAATGCCCTAAAGGGTACAAAATCCGAGTTACGGCCTCCATAAATCTTGAGCTAGAACGGTCTAGCTAAAGACGTAAAAGATAGCGCTTCTTGGGAGGCAACCCAAGCTTAATTTCGTCTGTTCTCTTTGTTTTTGAGTCGTTTTGGTTAGTCTTAGAGTTTTCTGGACAGGTTTGGGGGTCAGAATTAATTTATTTTAATATTATATACATAATTTTAGCCACAAAATGGAAAAAACTGAACTCGCGCGCGCGGCCCGCTCGCGCGGTCCGCTGGCGTGAGTTTGTGACTTAGTGGAATTTTCTTTCTTTTTCTTATATGATGCCTCAGCTTTTTCTCGCGCCTCATTTCGCAAGCGCGAGGTGGCTCGCTGGGGCGAGATTTTAAAAAAAAAAAAAATATTGGGGAATTCGCGCTCGCGACGGCCGCTCGCGCGATTCCCCATTTTTCTGTTTTTTCCCTTTTGTTTTCTATATCCTTCCCCCTACCTATTTTATTTGTGTTTCTTTTCTGTTTTTGTTTATTTGGTTCAGTTTAGTTCATGTTCGTTGTTTTCCTTGTTACATTTATACTTTTTCATTTTATTTCTTTTCCATTTGCTCGTTTAGTTTAGTTTAGCTTAGTTTTTAGATTTATATTCCATATTTAGGTTTCATTTACTTTTAATATTCTTTTGTTAGTTTCTTTTTATCTAGTATTAACAGGTGGTTCCATTTGGAGCAATTGAACTTTATCGCCATATTCTTATACATTTACCTGTTTGTCATTGCCAAAATCAAGGTACTATCGTTCCTTTTTTACCTACTCTCCTTTCTTTCATTTTATTGTTTCATTGGGGACAATGAAAGGTTTAGGTTTGGGGGTATGCACTCACACATGCACATTATTTTATGCAAAATTTTAAATTTTTTTAATAAGTGTGTTTAAATAAACGATGTTACCGACGTTTTTACAATCTTAATTTGATACTTTTTGATAGAGAACTTTGAATTGTTATAGAATGGTAAACAAGGGAAGATGTGATTAAACATTTGCTGAAGTTATGATATGACGTTTTAAGTTATGTATTGTTTGAATCGTAGTTTTATATCATAGATTTGCACATAAACTTATGCACTGCACGTAGTTGCTTGAATACATGTTGGTTGTGAACTATAATATGATTCGGATTTCTAGATAACACATGGTGGAGACTAAGCCCGGTGAGCTTTTGAGCCTATCTTTTCTTTATAGAGGGTTATAAATACATTGTGTTTGTCGGAATTTCATTGAAATAACGCATTAACTTGTTGTTTAGTCTCATTATTCTTGTCTTGGTTGATAGTCAAGTTGAAATATTTGTTACCATGCTAAATAATCTTCCATCGTAAATGTTGAAGAATCATATAACCATAGGACATGATGGTAGGCCCTCTTTGTTTAATGCCGACCGATAAATGATAATTTTTCTTAGTTCGCCCTTTGAGCCATGAAATTGCCATTTTTCTTTAATTACCATTATCCTGTTTTTGCTCCAATTTGGCCAACTTGGAGTATACCACTGGAAGAGTGATCAACTTTTAGTAGTATTAAGGCGATGTGTTGATTGAGAAGAAGAAAATAAGATGCTATTGGGGTAGTTGCTTGGTATTCGATGAATAATCATTTGCGAAGAAAGAAAAGAAAAAAGGAAAAGAAACATAATACAGAAGAGGAAGGTTGAAAAAAAAAATGAAAGAAAAGAAGAAAAAAGAATGAAAAGGAATGAAGAGAAAGAAAAGATGATAGTTTGTAGAAGAGACGAATGAAAGAAATCGAACATGCCTTACAATGCCATTCTAAAACTACCTAATGAATCCTTTCTATTCTTTTTCATTACCTGAGCTACATTACAACCTTTGAAAAGTCCTATTTGATCCTAGTAAACATGGTTTGGATATGTAAACGATGGGAGGGGGATTAAAACATGGTAATGATTAATTTCTCTTGATTATTGGCGTCCTATCCATGAGACTACTGTTCTTTTGTGTCATGCGTCTTTTTCGAGTCATATGTGAGTGGTTTTTCGTTTTGAAAATATATTTCCTTTACTCACATAGTTTAGAAAAATTACACATGTTTCTGAGTGTTTCATTTGAGAGTGTAATTGACATTGTGAGATTCGTAGTCGAGACATAGTTAGAAGGTCATCCGAGTTATATTCCAAGTTCATGACATACGCGTGTTCGTTTGGCTACCATATCACACACGTGCAATTTTATGAGAAACTCTATTGATTTATACGATGCATGCACTTGGGATTGCTTTTCATGATGTAGATAGACGTTTGATTACGTTTCTTCTTGTTCATTATTCTATTTCAAATCATTGTGTTATAATAAGGAGTATTGAATGTTTTGTTTTTCATTTTTAATAAAACGTTTTAAGTTTACAAGTTAATAAAGATGGTTGTGGGTGACTTGTTGACGAGAACCCTCACGAGACTTTACTCGTCCGACTAGGGACACCTAGAGGTTTAAAAGGCTTGTTGCATATGCTAAATGCAATCGTGATCCATGCGAAAATAGAATAGGTTTTTATTTTATTAATAGATTTTATTTTTAGTTTTGCTCGAGGACTAGCAAAATGTAGGTTTGGGGGTGTGATCGGGAGAGAACAAATCCTATTTATACGCCTTAACGAGCATTTGTTAGTACTTTTTTATCCTGTTTTTGTATATTTTTACTTCGTTTTCTATTTTCTGACAGGTTTTGGAAGAAATCAAGTAAACCAGGTTAAATGGGGTGAAAATGCAGAGAAAAAGAAGCTGAAAAAATCACATCGCGCGCGCGACCCGCTCGCGCGAAACCCAGAAAATCGCTCACGGGACCCGCTCGCGCGGAAAGTCAAGAAATCGCTCGCGCGAGATCCCAACATCGCGCTCGCACGGCCCGCGCGCGCGACATGTGTAAAAATGGAACTTGCGTATTTCACTATATTGATGATTCCTACGCGAACGAAACTGCCTAATTACGTCTGAAAAGATAAATACAGCAGTTTTAGTGCGTTTCGAGTTAGGAAAACTTCCAAAAACTTGTTGTAAATCTATATATACCCTATTTTACTTCAATTTAGGATTTTTCAATTATTATACACACAATATACAACCACACTTTCAGCCATTGAAGGGAGGGAAGCAAGGAGAAGAAGAAGAAGACCAAGGATTTCCATGGCCTCCTCCATCAACTACTTGCCATCCGCTACTTCTATGGACAACTAGACTCTAGATCTAGGGTTTCAATGAAACCCTAGCCGAGTAATAGGGTTTTATTTATGTTTTTCTTTTAGTTTTATTATGTATGGATGACAGTTACATGCTCCGAGGATTTTTATAAATAAATCGTACTTTTATTGATTAAATCATCACTTTCAAAGTTTATTCTTGTCTTAGATCTATTTTGACTGTGATGTGCTCAATGATCTATGCTTGCTGTGCTTGTTTAGATTATTTACATGTAATGGTGCTTAAATTGAATTGTGCTATCAAGTATTCGAATAGTCCATGCCTAGATTAGATGGATTATACCACAACCCTAGTTTAGTGTGGGATAATTCGTGCTAACCGAAGATGGATTATGTTGGTGATTGAACCATAGGTATTTTCTTGACGGAGGAATTGGGCTTGTAGCTACAATTCCCCATTATCATCCAACTTAATAATCTAATTGAATGCATAAATAGTCCTTATTATGAAGCTAGTGGTAGATTTGCAATCCTAGGTTCCTTTAAACAAATTTATAAAAACACTTTTAAATCGCTTTCGTAAATTAGATTTATTTTCATTGTATTAGTTTAATTAAAAATTCAAATCAAAATCTGTTTTTCTTAATTAATTAGATTTAGGTTTTAAAATTAAAGTGTTTTAGTATTTCAATCTCTGTTGGTTCGACCTTTACTTTCACTACTACAAATCTTTAGAAAAGTAAAGTACACTTTTTACATATTGATATTGACAACATCACATACAAAATAGAAATCCTAATAAAAGGGTCTCTAATCACATATATACACATAAGGCAAGCCACAATTCTAAGGTGTCGCACATGGAGTCGAAAAATAAAATCAAGAAATATAGTAACCTAGAGAGGGGTTAAGGAATCATACCTCAATAGCGCTACAAAACAGAGGTTAGTCCACATGATATACAAGATATAATACCGAAACCGAAATTCTAGCTTAAATCTATCAAGCATGGAAGAAATGACGTGATCATGAATTCCTTCCAATTAGTTGGAAATGCATCACTTCTATAGATATACAAGTCTCAACTAGGAGCCAATGTAATGTCCATATAGAGGTGGTGTAGTCCCAACATGATCACAAGGAACTCATGATTAGGTTCAACTAAATGCAATTCAATTCCAATGCAAAAATGGGTTCTAGTTATAAGTATTAATCTATATGGATGAGTGTACATGAATACATGAATGTGACAAAGAGTAAGCAGTAAACTTATTCATTGATTTGGATCATTTAACCTCTGGATTTAAGCTTAGCTAATCGTTTTTAAAGCATGGTTTAAACCCTAGGTCATAGAAAAGTCATTTGAGACATTATTTGCAAAGTTCATCAAATCTATCACAGAATTATGAAAACTACAGAGATCAGACTAGAAATTCACAAATAGAAAAAGCATACTTCCCAAGGATTGATTTCAATGAATTTTGGACACAAGATCCCCCTATGAGTCTAGTTTCCAACCCAAAAAGAAAAAATCAAAGATCAACGGTTTAATCTCTGGGAATTAGGCAAACACTAGACATCACTCAGATATTTATAACTCTCTATCTAGAGTTCTTGCATGATTTTTCTAAAAATAGTAAACAAACCTAAAAGACTCTAATCTTTTTAGGGGATCTTATTAATACATTGAAATTCATAAATATATATATATATATATATTTGAAGTCAAGAATGGTTGATTAAAGCTCTGATTTGCTTATTTCAAAAAGGTATTACTGTTCTGAAATTCTGGACAGATTATAGTTGCTTCACAAAACTCATGACCAAACCACTTTAAATATGAAATCTCATTAAAACAAAAATCACAGTGGTAAAACCTTATGTTATTGACACTCTCCAATTGGTTTCATTTAATTCCAACGGTTCGTTATTTAACTAAAAATCTTTGATCAAAGATATTAACTCACTGCACCATTTATCAAATACACCTTTTATTTATTAACTTTAACTATCAAGCCATAAAGTTTGGCTGAACCTAAACTACTTCTCCTACCATTTGATGGTCATCGGAGACTAAAGACACTTATACCTGTAGATTTCAATGAGGTATGAAGAAACTTCATGAAATCTCAAGATAATGAACCTCATACCATGGAGGTAGGTTTAGATTCATTGACCAATCATACTGATATCAATTTTAAGCCTCATGAAAATCATGAGCTTATAAGAAGACTAAGGGATTCCAAGTCTAAGGACTCAAGAAAGACATTAAAAGTCTCATGAGTCCTAAGAGATGATTATAATCAAAGAAAAGAAAAGTAGAACTCAAATAATATCTAAGTTGGCTTTATGATTTATCTAACCTTAAATCTTAGGCCACTTTGATCCAATCCAATGAAATGAAAGATTAATCACAATATCAAAGGTGTATGATAAAATGAGGTAGAAGGAAAGCTTTCAAAGAATATGTGAAAGACCCTAAAGAACTCTATGTATATTGTGATTCAACTTGGGATTAAAGACTTAATTAACAAGACAACTATACTCAACTCTCAAGTCTTTGGAAGTCTTTCAAAGGTGGTTCAAACTCTTCTCCTTCTAACTCATACAACTTCTTCTTTAAGCTCTTCTAAAGCTTGCTCCTAATGGTGTTTAAACAATTTTTAAGAGGTTTAAAACAAAAGGATTCAAGATAAGGTTCTAAGATTCAAAAATTCAATTCAAGATACCAAAATCAAGCTCTCTTGTAATGGGATATTCATCCCCTATATATAGGTAATTTTTAAAAGGGTATTTTAGTATTGGTAGGGGAAAAATCCTAATTTCGAATGTCCTTTTGAAGGTACAAAACATACTATTTCAAAACTGGCAGCCACGAAAATGCGGCACTCAATGGAGATGGAAGCGGCACTCAATGACTGCCGGAACGACACTCACTATTTACCGGCGCGACATTCACTGAATGCCGTTGCGACACTTAATGAATGCCGCGGACAACTCCGCGGACTGCCATCTTTTTTGGAATTCTATTTTTAGCAGCAGTTGATGTATTATTACGGCTATCAATAACTGTCGTTGCGGCACTTGCTGATTGTCGTACGACAATCAGAGAGTGCCGCAACAGTAACCCGTGACTACCGCAATATGGACCATGTGCCGTTCTTTTCTATTCTCTCTTTTTTTTTTCTTTCTTTCTTTATTTGAATTACAGAGCCTTTCAAAGAGCTTGAATCACCTTTGGAAGTCCTAGATTATTCGGACATTATCATCATCGAATCTAGAGGTAATACTCCCCTTAACTCGACGTGTGGTCAAAATTGGGGTGTCTACAGTTTACCCCTTTGACAGAGCTTGTGGAGCAACGCGTGTCACAAGTGAATGTCGAAGCTTGTGTGAAGACTAACCTTTGACCAAACTGTTGAATTTAGGTAAAAACAAAATGCATTGCAAAAGAAAAACAGGCGTGCAGCAAAGTTCTAGATGGTCGTGCCCAATGATGAGCTGCCTACATATCCACTCAGGAATCAGACCGAGACGTAGTTAGGGCAAGGGTCAAACACATACAAATACAAGTAGTCGTACGGATGAATGCACCTATCCTGACGTAATGCACGTGCTCATGAAATGACGGCGGTCCATGCAATTTTATGCTCTATAAATGATGTGATTCAAGACCATGCTATCCTAATGTATCCAGATACAATCCATGCCTCATGCTACTCAATGCTTATGCATTTTCGAACTTAAAGATGAGTTTATTCTTTAGAATTCAGAGTTTAACTCTCTTCAAGATACGATGCTGTTTCAACCGAATGGACGAATGCGATTGACTGGGCGGTGCTCCACATCTTAAGCCCTGGTATTAATGCAGGTTTGTTCTGAAAATCTGCAACCGCTCGATCCCATCGGATACGTTTGCTCTGAAATTCAGCAGCCGCTCGGCTCCGTCATATATGTTTGCTCTGAAAATTTACAGCCACTTCGGCCCCGTCGGATATGTATGCTCTGAAAATTCGTAGCACTTCGGCCCCGTCGGATGTGTTTGCTCTGAAAATCCGCAGCCACTTCGGCCCCGTCGAATATGTTTGCTTTGAAAATATTGTCAAATTCTTTTCAAATTTTCAAAATCAGGAGTCAATCAGACTCAAAATTTTAATTTTGAATTTTCAAAATCAGGGGTCAATCCAACTAGAATTCTTTTTAATTTTGGAAAATTGAGAGTCGATTGGACGGGAGTCAAACAAACTCAAAGGAAATTCTTATTTAAAATTTTGAAAATAGGAGTTAATTTAGGCTCAAATCCATTCAAATTCTAGAACCGGGAGTCAAATGGACTCAAGGAATTTTAACTTCACAAAATCGGGAGTCAATTTGGTCTCGGAAATCACCTCCGGGGACAAAAATGCATAAGGAGGGAAAATTTTGGGGGTTTAAATTCGAACTTTGAGACCCAATTTAAATTTTGGGGGGACAACAAAGGGTCTCTTAACCGCCTCAAACGCGACACACGCTTAATAATACGGCAGTTCGTGACTGCCGTGCGGCACTCTCTGAGTGCCGTTACGGCACTCAGCAAGTGTCGTATGGTAGTCCATCAAATGTCGTGCACATTTTTTGAGTGTCGCGTAAGTAGGCAGACTGCTTATGTGCTTGGTTCTCCATTTCATTTCTTTCATTTCTCACTTTTCTTCAACCCGAAGCTCTTTGGAGATTTTTCTTCTTTTCCTTGCATTGATCTATAGGATCCATAGGTTAATTCCTCTTGATCAGAATCTTATTTTTCTCTTTATTTTTTTTTATTGTTTTCTCGATTTCTTTTAAAGGTTCGATATCCAGTTCTTTCCTTTTTGACAGTTCATGGCTAGCGGCTTAGGTAGTAGGAAGAAGGCCAAGTATAGGGTCACTCCTCAAACTGACCCGACATTCCTCCTCCGGGATCCGGACAAACATCTGTCCGCCTGAGCATTTAGATGAGAGGTATACACGTCTCTTATCTTTTCTTTTTGATTTTATGCTTGAAATTTGAATGAATCACAACGTACAATGACATGCTTCCCCTTCCGGTTTATTTCAAATGTGCTTTCGAATACATGTGCTCTGCTTTTCCGAGCTCTCAAATGCTTGATAGCTTTTTTCATTCTTTTTCAAATTTCTGTGTTCTTTATTCCATTCCTTATAAAATCCTTATGAACGAGTGTGTGACAACAAAACTTTACAGGAACATGAATGTTATGCTCGCGAATTTTTCCGAGCATCCCAACTGCTCTTTTTATTCATTCACTATTCGACTTCATTATTACTTACCATTACTTGTCACTCTGTTTCATCATCCACTCATTTTTTTTTATTTTCTCTCCAAAAACCTTATGGACGTATGACGACAAGATTTTCATGGATATGAATGCTCTGCTTGTGAATTTTTTCGAGCGTTTCCAACTTCTCTTTTATTATTCATTTTCATTGCTTTTGTCCCCATTATATATCTTTTTTCAAGTTTTCTCATAAAGCTCATGAACGTGATGCATGCCAGCAAGACCTCATATGTTGTCTCATGAATGCGAATATTATATTTGTGGAATTTTCTGAGTGTTTCAATTACTCTCTTCACCCATTCATTATTCATTCATTCTTTATTATTGCTTTTTCTTTTTCTTCTTTTTTCTTTATTTCTTATTTATTTCACCTACTTATTTACTAACACTGAATCTTATGATTTTTACAGCTCTAGTCCAGCATACTGAAGGGGCATGGCAGCTTGGCACATAGCTTTGCATGGTACCAGTTTTTGAACGAGACCGTATAGGGGTTTATCAGGCTACGGGTTTTGGGGACTTCGTCAAGCTTTTGACGCTGAGCTCTAATGACTTGAGACAGATTCATGCCCTGTCAGAGCAATGGTGGAACACCACCAACTTGTTCCACTTTGAGTTTGGAGAGATGACGATGACCCCGCTCGACTTCTCGATGATCATCGGGATCCCTTTTGGAGGAGAGTGCCTGCAGTATCTAGATACGGTGCCCTAGTGGGACCAGGTGTTAGCGTTGCTTGGAGTAGTCCCCGAGGAGCCTTGGTCACGGCCAAGTGGTTCCTTGATACCTTCAAAGGCCAGCAGGGCTTTACTAACGAGCAGATGGCCCGAGGCTTTATCATGTACATGCTCGGATGCTCTCTGCTGAGCAACATGGGTGACCAGATCTTCGTGACTAGATCTTCGTGGCCTTGGTAAGGTCCTTAGAGCATATGGACCGTATCTACCAGTATGATTGGGCTGGTGCAGGATTAGCCATCCTGTACAAGCATATGGGAGACATTTCTCGGGATCGGCCGTACTCCACGGGTGGCTTCTGGAGGGCGTGGGTGGTATATATCACTCTCATTCCCTTTATTATTATTATTTTTTCACCAACTTAATTGGTTTCTGAATTACTTCCTTATTTACAAATCTTGAATCTCATGTACTTTTTTTTTTCTTTTTCTTTCTTGCAGATTTGGTACCACAAGTACCTACACATGATGTCCCCTAGGACGCAGCCTGCGGACGCCCTCATCATGCCCCAGGGGCTAAAGTGGTAGAAGGAGCAGGTCGGACGGAAGACCGAGGCTCATGACTTTATCTTATTTAGGAACTTTCTGACGAATATGAGAGAGCCACATGTCCGGTGGCAGCCGTGGGTGGACGTTCTTCCTATCGCCTCTTCAGGGATACGGCAGTCGGGTGGGTACGACCCGATGAGATTGTTGCTGGATGGCCCCGACGCTCAGGAGTGGTACTTGGAAGAGAGAGTGACTAGGCAGTCACTGAAGGCTCCTGGGTATTTCGAGCCACGTCCCCCACCTGCTTCTGTGATAGTTACAGAGATGCTTCAGGGTAGTCCGCTTATGGCTGCCCTGAACAGGTTCTCGATTCAGGACTTTCTGGAGTCTCCAGACAGATATACAGCTTTTCGTGCTGCTAAACTGATGAAGAACTTCCCCCTGATGGAAGTGACTCGGGTGAGTTTCCTTCGTCTTTTCATTCAATCTTTTTAGTTCTTTTCAAATTATTCTAAAATTTCTTTTCTTTTTCTTTACAGCCCGTTCCCGCCGCATCTCGGACTCCAGCTCTACCGCCATGGGATTGGAGAGTCAGGATAGTCTCTTACGGCGAGCAGGGCACTACTGAGGTCCCTCGATATCACGTGGGTGCTCCCACCATCCCACTATAGTACGATCACGTCCTACAGGACTATACAGAGGAGGGCCTACTCTATGCTCATAGCGTGAGAGAGTGGATTCATGGTTGAGAGTGGAGGGTAACCTCTTGAGATCTGATTCTGATCTTATATGCTTTCCTATTTTCTTAATCTTTTCCTGGTTTTTGATGGCTTAGGCTGATAGGGCGCGGGTGAATGCGGAGGCTAGAGTTAGGGTAAACTCTTACTGCCCTTATTTAACACTTTTTTCATTTCAATCAAACTAGATTATTCACTCTCCTTTATTCAGGATGACGAGGTCAGGACGTTGACCCTGAGGGTGAGGGAGCTTGAGCAGCAGCTCTGCAGTTCGGGATAGGTCTCGACGGAGCTCATGGAGGCGCCGGACGAGGCAAAGATGGCGATAGTGGCAGAGGCATAGGGAGAGGCGGTGGAGACGGGAGCAGCATGGAGTCAGAGGAGGAGCCTCTCAGACGTGTCACACATCAGACCCGAGGTCGAGACCGGGGTTGACCTTATTTTCCTTTCCATCTCTCTCCTTTATCTTTTGAGTGTTTTGGAGAGGATACACACACTTGGATGACTGTATATATATATGTATATTATTTTGCTTTATTTCTAATGCCGAGATAGGATAGGCATCCACATACTTTATTATGATTGCTTTTATCTTTTCTGCTTGCTTTTTTTATTACTTATGATCTGCTGCACATCGTATGTGTGACCATAGCTTGGTCCTTTCCCTTTTTATTTTAATTTTCTATGATTGGTGAATGCTTTTGCTTTTATTACTTTTTTTACATGAATGAATGAATGAATGTGACCATTGCTTGGTCTTGTTGTACGTGATGCGATCTGATGTACACGTTTATTGTATATACATTTTTTTTTGTTTGTAGGTGGGCTGAAATCATTACAAATAGGTCCTGATAAAAAATAATTATGTGCGGCACTCGGTTAGACCTGCACGACATCACTGAGTGCCGCGGCGGCAGTCCGTGACTACCGTGCGACAGTTGCTGACTGTCGTGCGGCATTCCAGTGAGTGCCGTCGCAGTATATTGAGTGCCACCCTAGGTTCTGGGCAGATCCACTTCCATTTATACCCCCTTTCCTCAAAGCTTCGCAAAACACTCTTATCTTTTCTTCACTTTCCTCTCAAATGGCCCCCATTAGCTCTCAAATCCTTTTCCCACGGATGGATACCCTCTCCGACATTGACAGGCTCAACTTTGAGTGCTTCAGGTTAAACGACCTCTTTTCTTTCTGACGGATGTCTCTGAATGAAGGCTTACTTCAAGCCACCATTCAGTGTTGGGACCCTTTTCTCCATGTTTTCCGCTTTGGCTTCCAGGAAGTTTGTCCTTTATTCGAGGAGTTTAGTGCTATTCTACACACTGATCTTTTTGCGGATCTAACAGTTCCTCTGGTGCAGGCCGAGTATATCCAGGACCTTGCTGCTCTTCTTCATATATCTCAAAATGCGGCCAGCTCTTTCATTCGTGACCGACAGATCAATTTTGAGTGTCTTTCCTCTATATATGCTTCCATGGGGGACCCCTACGATGGCAGATATCAGATCATTCGGCGTAGTGCACTATCGCTAGCCATGCTCTCTTACTTCCTCTTTCAGTCTCCTTCTGATGTTCTCATACCTATTGCCTGCGGTCTGTGGGAGATGAAGAGCCGTCACGTTGGTCCTTGGTGAGACCTTGATGGGTCTGGATTGTGCCCACGCTGCCGGGGCCATGTTATCCTCGGGAGCACCTTTTGTCTTACAGGTTTAGCTCATGGAGCACCTTGATCTCTTCATACGCCCTTCACACCTTTGAGGGCCACTTCCCTACGATCATATGGAGACTCACCATTTATTCCATTCTGCCAACGCTTGGCTTGATTGGCTCCGGGGCCTTTCTCTGGGTGACATATGTTGGACCTGCCCATAGTGGTCTTACCATTCTATTGCTGTACGACTTCTGGGGCGACCTGGTATCTGGTTACCTGACTTGTATGCTACTACTTTGTATGTTACTGGCCGCGGTTCGTCAGTATAGACTTCTCCAGGATGTTACTGAGGACATTAGTACAGATTTTACGAGGAGCTCGGTCATCCGTCCTTTCACTGTGAAAACTTTTGCTGAGGCCTGGCACGACAGGGTGGCTGCTCCCTTCCAGAAAATTTCGGCTCCAGTTATTCCTACTACTGAGTATCTTTTGCAGATCCAGACCCTGGTCGAGAGACAGACTCCATAGACATACATAGATGAAAGCAAAAATAGGACAGAGCTTTATCTTACAAAACACCTGACAAGTCCTGCCTACTTTCGTGTGCTTTTGAATGTGATTTTTTTATTTTAAAAGAATGTTCATGTTTAGAAAATGTATTATTATGTTCAATCAATGTATTCACTCTTTCGATCTATCCTTAGGTTATGAAAATCCTCATTTTACAATTTTTCTTGGCTCTTCATTACTTTGCTTTGAATCTTATTTAGAACTTTAATCATTCTATACCATGAATTCTCATTTGTTCCTTTATAGTACTTATTTCCACAGCCAGGGGATCCAGAGATGGGGTTAAGGTATTATCTTGGTTCCTCAGTTTAGCAAACGAAGTTTGCCCCTGGTCTTGGGGCTTTGAAGTGGTTTCGGGCAAACTCAATTTTGCCCCTAGTTTAGCACAGGGATTTTCTTTGGGTTTTTCATAGACCGAGGGCTTTTAAGGAGCCCGCCTACTTATCCCCGAGTGGGTATCAGGTCCATAGTAGTTCAGTTTTAAGGCTTAACAGAAGGTGCCACTTGGGCAATTATTAATGACTGAACCGAACGGGTTGCCTACGTATCCCCGAATGGGAATCAGGTCAAGCGTAGTTCATCAAGGTAGGAGGGTCTGAAAGAAATGGTTCAAGCAAAATATTTTTTTAGGCGATCGATGTTAATTGGCTGTTTAAGTTCAACCCCGTCCAGGTCCATAAGATAGGCAGCCCCTCCAGAGAGGAGAGTCTTGATAATATATGACCCGACCCAGTTGGGTTTGAATTTTCCTCTGGGGTCATAAACAGGCACTTTCAGTTCTTTGAGGACTAGGTCACCCTCAGCAAGCTTCCTTGGGCGAACCTTTTTGTTGAAAGCACGAGCTATCCTCTTCTGATATCCCCGAGTATGGTTTATTGCAGCCAACCATTTCTCATCAAGTAGCATCAACTCCTCATACCTCCCCCGGGTCCATTCGAGTTCGGTTACTTCACACTCTGTCAAAACTCGAAGAGATGGTATTTCTACCTCAATTGGGAGGACTACCTCCATTCCATAAACCAACGAATACGGTGTAGCTCCTATAGAAGTTCTCAAGGAGGTCCGATATCCCCACAATGAAAACGGCAGCTTCTCGTGCCAATCTTTATACGTGTCTGTCATTTTTCCCAAGATTGCTTTGACATTCTTATTTGCTGCTTCCACTGCCCCATACATCTGTGGCCTATACGAGGATGACTGATGATGGGTTATCATGTATTTCTCTAAGAGTGGGATGACTTCTCCTTGGAAATGACTACCGTGATCTGAAATTAGGGGTGTCATTTGGAACAGAAATTCCGATTCCGATCGATTCCGAATCGAAAAATTCCGATTTTGGCAACTAAATGTGCATTCTGAATTTCCTAATTCCAAAAATTCCGAAAAAAATCGGTGTTCGCTCTCGGGGTGTATATGATTCAAGTGCAAATCAATCGTAACAAGTAATACTCGGGTAGGTACGAGATCGATTTCCACAGGGACTAGACCGGAAGATTATATTTTCAAGACGCGAACACACTACTATCGTAACCAAAAAGAAGGAAAAGGTGGTTGATTTGAGGTTGTCTAACTCTAAATCTAAAACTAGCATGCAAAAGAAACTAAAGTAAGGAAGGTAACTAATTAAGCTAAATAATTAATCGGCGGATAAAATTAACTACAACAAGCAAGCGATGACAATGAGTTGATTTACTAAAGAGAAAAAGGGCTAGGGGTCATGCTACCAAGCTTGGATCATACAAGGATAAATCGTAGGGATTTGGAGGGAACTTCTCAAGTGAACAAAGTTCCTTGGGTGCCAACTATCAAACATGTAGGTTGTCAACCCCACTATGAAAGATGAGAGCTTGAGGGAACTAAGGGCAAATGTTGGATTGGTAATATGGATTCAATAACCTCCATTGCTTGATAATGGAGGTAAAGAAACAAACATATTACAAACCCAACACTCTTCAATCACTCAAGAAGATCCATAACCTTTAGATTTTCATGAAACACATAGATCCATAGGTGGGTTCATGACCCCTAACCTAGAAAACTAGCTACACATGGATTTAATTAAATAAACATTAACACAAACATTAAAAGAGTAGAGGGACATCACCATAAATGCAATCAACTACTTCAAGGAAGAGAAAATCCAATAAAAAGCTTCAATAAATGCTCCAAAAGAAGAAACCAAGCTTGCAAGTTAAAGAATCTCTCACAATCTCACTTACAAGCCCTATATCTAGCTAATCTATGAACAAAATAAGAAGAAATTCTAAAGAGATACAAGAGGATTAGGAGAGAGAAACTATATTACTGTAAGAACTAGGTCTGCCCCCAAAAATGAGTTATAATGGGGTATATATACAAAATCCTCGGAGTGGCAAACTTGTAAAACAAAGGATGAAGAAACAGGGTCATTCGACCGATCAAATGCCCCTCTGCATTGAAGCTTAACAAGCACACGAAAAGTGGACCGGTCGAATGGGGCATTTCAACCGGTCGAGTGCCCCTCGGCATTGAATCTTCACAGCTTCACAACAGTTTTGCGCACTGATCGCTAGAAATGCCATATCTTCTCACTCCGACCTCCGATTGAGGTGAAATTTGCGGCCACACGAAGAAGACTCGTAGGGATTGCTTCTTCGAGTTAAGATCAATCTCCAAACATGTGCACTTGGAGTCAAAAAAGTGAGAGAGAAGTGGCCGCAATGGATGAGATCTTCAACCGAAGCTTTGCCTTCCGACTAGGATTGTCAATAAGACCTGCAAAACACAAAAATACCCCGTGTAAAAGATGTAAACAGTGGAAATGAGGGTTATGCGTGAAAAGCGCGTAAATAATGTACTTAGAAGCTCCGGGAGTGGAATTTTGCGCAATAACAAATCCAAACTTAAGCAAAATATGTGATAAATCAATCGGATTGGAATCGGAATTGTTTTTAGAATTCTGAAAATTTTGAAAATATTCCAAAATTGTATTTTTCGAAACTTTTCCGAAAATATTCCAAAAAATTTCCAAACATATTCCAAAATTGTATTTTCCAAAAATTTTCTGAAAATATTCTGAAATATTTCAAAAATTGTGTTCACCCCACATCGAAAAAACATAAAAAAAAAAGGGATGTGATGTGCTTCTATAAAAGGCCTACAAGTCTCAAATGAAATCCCATTAAGCTTGAATTCTGAACATTCCGAAAAATTCCAAAAAAACTCCGAATATTCCAAAAATTCCGAATCTGATGAAATCTGAAATTCCGAAAATTCTGAAATTTTTGAAATTTCAGAATCGAAAATAATTTTGGAATTTCCGAAATTTCGGAACGGAATTCCGAATGCATTTTTGGCTTCTGAAATTTCAGAATTTTTTTCGAAAGGGGTGTTTCCGATCCGTTCCGACCGAAACACACCCCTATCTAAAATAAGCTCATTTGGGACCCCATATCTGCAAATTATGTTCTTCTCTATAAAACTCACCACATCTTTAGCCTTCAAAGTTGCGTATGACGCAGCCTCTACCCACTTAGTGAAATAATCGATTACCACAATTATATACCGATGTCCATTAGAGGCTTTTGGAACTATTTCGCCGATAATGTCAATACCCCATACAGAAAATGGCCAAGGCGTGGTCATGATATAGAGTTGGGAAGGCGGGGTATGCATTAGATTCGCATGGATCTGGCACTTATGGCATCTTCTGACATACTCACATCAATCTCTGTCTAGGGTTGTCCAGTAATACCCTTGGCGAATTATCTTCTTTGCCAACATATGCCCGTTCATGTGGGGTCCACAAAATCCTTCGTGCATTTCTTCCATCATTCTCTTAGCCTCCCTCCCACATAAACACTCCAGATTACACCCGGTATACGACTTCTTCCACAGCTTATCCGCATAGATCACAAATTGGGCAGAGAGTCTTCAGATCGCTTTCCTATCCTTCTCTGAAGCTACTCCAGGGTACTCTCCTTCCTTAATGTATCTCAAAACATCCTCGTACCAAGGTACTTCCCCTTCATCTTCTAGGGCTACGATCATCTCAGATGAGGGTTGGTTTCTTATCTCTATGGATAATAAGATTATGGTGACTCTGGAGTGGATTTGTATCATCGAGGCTAATGTTTCCAGGGAATCAGCCAATTGATTCTCTTCACGGGGAAGGTAACAGAATGATATCTTCTTGAACTATACTTTCAGGCTCTCCAGATAGTCGTGGTAAAGTCTCAACTTCTCGTGTTTTACCCTCCAATCACCCTGTACTTGGGATATGATCAAATTGGAATCTTTAAAAACATCGATCCTTTCAACTTTCAAGGCCAATGCTGCTTCTATCCAAACTATGCATGCTTCGTACTTTGCCGTGTTATTGGTTGAGTTATACTTAAGCTTGACGGCTAATGGGGCAGGGGTCCCGTCTAGTTCTACAAGGATGATTCCAACCCCATAGCCTAGTTGGTTAGCTGCCCCATCAAAATACATTCTCCATAAGTCATCCTCTATCCCCATCACTCCTTCATCTAGGAATCGAAACTCTTCTTTCTCCTCGGATTCTATCGCAAGATCGGCTAGATATTCGGCGATAGCTCTCCCTTTTATGGATTTGGTAGTGACATACTTGATATCTAATTCAGCCAGCATCATGGTCCACCTATAAATTCTGCTGGTTAGGATGGATTTTTCAAATAGGTACTTGAGTGGGTCCATTAGGGAGATTAGGGTTACGGGAAAGGCTAACATGTACTGCCTAAGACGACGGGTACACCAGACTAGGGCCCACTAGGCTTTTTCTAAGGGTGAATATTTCAGCTCATATCCGGTCATCCTCTTGCTTAAATAATAAATGGCTTTTTTCACGTGCCCCTCTTCTCCTTCTTGGGCCAACATACAGCCCATTGAATCTTCGGACACAGAAAGGTATAGCAATAATGGCCTTCCTAGTGAGGGTGGTGATAGGACAGGCGGGTTTTGGAGATAGGTTTTGATTTTATCGAAGGCTTGCTGGCATAGGTTATCCTACTTGAACTTACTTTTTCTCAGTAGCTTAAACATCGGGTCACATATCAGGGTGAGTCTGAGATGAAGCGGCTTATGAACTGTATCCTACCCAAAAGTCCCCTCAACTTCTCACTCTTTGGCGGCTGCATTTCAACTATGGCTTTTATTTTGGTCGGGTCCACCTCTATTCCCCTCTGAGTGATAAGGAATCCTAACAGCTTTCCCGTGGTGACTCCGAAGGTGCACTTCTGCTGGTTCAGCCTCATTCTAAATTCCCTCAACCTCTCGAAGAATTTCCTTAACGCCTCCAAGTGTCCTTTCCTCCCCTTGGATTTCACAATCATATCATCCACATACACTTCTACCTCCTTATGGATCATATTGTGCAGCAATGTAGTGGCGGCTAGCTGGTATGTTGCCCCTGCATTCTTGAGCCGAAACGACATCACCCTATAGCAGTATGTACCCCAGGGTGTGCTAAAAGTAGTCTTCTCCCTATCCACAGGCGCCATTAAAATCTGATTATACCCTGAGAACCCATCCATGAAAGATAAAAGTTCGTGTCCCGCGGTATATTCCACTAATACATCAATGTGGAGTAAAGGGAAATCGTCCTTAGGGCTGTCTTTATTCAAATCTCGAAAGTCAACTCACACCCTGACACGACCATCTTTTTTCAGAATCGGCACAATATTGGCAATCCACTCCGGATACTCGGTGACCATCAAGAATCCAGCTTTCAATTACTTTTTAACTTCCTTTTTAACTTTAAGTGCCCATTCAGGCCTCATTCGCCTCAAATTTTATTTTATTAGTTTAGAGTTAGGAAATAGGGGGATATGGTGATGGACTATTTTTGGATCGATACCTAGTATATCGCTGTAAGACCATGCGAAAACATCTTTGAATTCATTTAATAGATTGATTAATTCTTTGCTTTCTCCATTGCTAAGTGTAGAGCCAATAAAAACATTTTGAGGATTATCTTCATTTTATAGATTAATCGTTAGAGTCCTTCCACCATACCCTCAGCATATTCTTACTCGGCCTTGGTTCTCGTAACCCCTTTTCGGCCCTTTTTCTCATCTTCCACACTTCCTTCGTCCAACAGGTTTTGCAAAGTTGGTCCTTCTAGCGCACCGATCCAATCTTTGACGGTGACAGACTTCACGGGGACCTGCAAATATGGGTCTTCATACTCAGAGAATTCATGGGGGAAGAAAATCTCAAACCCTGGATTTAAGCGATTATCCTTCTGATCTACCTAAGGTTCTGGGAAGCCACAAAAGGGGAATTCCTCTCCCTCCTTCACAAAGTACCCGTTAAGCATTTTCTGGTACGGGACCAATGGTGCGTCAGCTGCCTTCTTCTTTTCTCTTTGTTCCTTCTTTGACGGTTGATAACCCAGACCATGAGTGTGAGTCTGAGTAGGGATCTTCTAAAACTCCGGTAGACCTTGAAGATTCTTTCCTAATCCCATGCCTTGAAAGAATCTTCTTCATAATCCCTGCGACCAACGGGCTTGCATACTGATCAAAATAGAGCGATAGGAACTCCCTCAACTTGGCTTCTTCCAACATGTTGATGAACTTAAACCCTCCCAAATTTGTTTCTTGTCCCTGTAATTGTACTTCCAGAACTGGTGCACTTGACAAAGCTTCATATGGGTGAACCCAACTGTCCCCAAGGATATCGCAGACCTTGTTTTTCTAAATGTAGTTGACCTTCTAATGAATGGTAGATGGTATGACACCAAGGCTATCCAACCACGGCCTTTCCAACAGCAGATTGAAGGAGGCGGGAATGTTGATGACCTAGAATTTGGCTTCTTTATCTATGGGCCCGATAGTGAGATTGAGGAGGATTATTCCCATGACCGTCCTTTGAGTATTGTCATACGCCCTCACCTTTTTCCCAGATGGTATAAAAGTTGAATCGTCTAGACCCATTCGCTTGGCTGTTCGGAATGGGCACACATTCAAAGCAGACCCGTTGTCAACAAGACAAATGGGTACAATGTTCCCCAAGCACTCAACGGTGACATATAGTGGCTTGTTGTGAATGGGTCCTCCGGGGGGAACGTCATCTGAGGAAAAAGTAATAGCTAGAGTTGGAATTTTTCCAATCATTCCCACGAGGTCTTCTAGTGCTGTGTCGATAGAAACATCGGACTAGTTCAAAGCATCCAAGACTGCCTACCTGTAGCGTTTAGAAGTGATCAACAAACCCCATATGGTGATGTTGGCATGGATCTTCTTCATTTGCTTCAGAACCCTATCTTCTCCTCCCTCTTCATTCATTTTCCCTTTTCCTTTGTCTAATTCCCTCCTCGGGTGATCTTCCTTTAGCTCATGCGGTTTTAAGTGTCTGCTTGACCAGGTTAGATGACTGACTTTTTCCTTTGCCCATAAATTATCGGCCTCTGAAACGACTTTCAAATTTTCCCTCTCTATTTCCATCTCTTCGTCACTCGTATACCACAGGTCATCTTCTACCTGATCCACATCGGTACGGTTAGCTTCTTGAACCCACCAATTCGTTTGCTTTGACGTTCTCTTTCCACTCCCTCCTGATTGATTCCCCAGAGTACAGATTATCAATTCTTCCGCCAACTGGTAAGGCTTTCTTGGTGTCCTGGCCTTGGTGATTAGCCTAGACGGATCGAAGGTTGTCTCTTCTATCCCTAACAAATAAAGTCCTTGTGGAGGTGGTACAACATGATGAGTTGGTAGTGGATTTCTGGTAACGTTGGGAGTTTTGACAGGCGGCTCAGATATCACCTTGTTATCAATGAGGTCTTGGATTTCATGTCTCAACCTTGTGCACTGATGTGTAGAGTGACCCTTTTGTTTGTAAAATTTGCAATAAAGATCCTCCCGAAAGCTTGGCAGAAGCGGACTTGGTAAAGGTCGAGATTCCAATGGGTAAAGATGCCCTTTTGCCACTAGCCTATCGAGAGCGGTTGACAGTGATACCCCTAAATCTGAAAACTTCCTCTGTTGTTTGTCCCCTCCTCTTCTCAGTGCTATGTCAAATTTTCTTTTCGGTCCACTTAATGCGTTGACATCGGCTGGATTAGAGTGACCCCCTGAATTTCCTCTATTTGACCCATAGTTTGGCCTTCTATATCGATTCGGTTGCTCTTCCTTCTTAATTACCCCTTCTTGGATCATATCCTCTATCCTTGTTCCCACATCAAAAACCTCAGCGAAGGTGTTGATTGACTGAAACCTTGTCTTTTCTTGGTAGACAGGCTGAAGGTTCATCATTAACATTCGGATCTTCATTAACATTCGGATCTGATCTTTCTCGAACGGCCTCTGCACCATTTTGGCTGCCTTTCCCCTCCATCTAGTCAAGTACTCAGCGAATGATTCCTTGTTCTCTTGCCTAGTGGTTTTCAAATCTCAAACTGTGACATTCAAATCTTGGTTATACTCATACTGTGCTACAAATGCTTTGATCACTTCCTCCCAAACCCTAGTCTTGCTTGGTTCGAGCGTGAGATACCAGGCCAAAGCGGCCCCCGTCAAGGTTTGCTAAACTAAGACGGCCATCATGGTGGTGCTCAGTCCGCTAGGTTGGAAGGCCCCAATACAATCCTTACATGGCTACGAGGGTTCTTTATCCCATCGAACTTGTCAAAAACTGGCATTTTGAAACCAACAGGCAGTGTCTCGTAGACCCCATCGTACAAACCTTTTAACTCCATCAGATAAGTGTCGACCCTGTGAGCCTTGCGCATCACCCTTTCTAGCTTCTCGATCTTCTCGGTCATTACCCTCTCTTTGTCAGTCTTTTCTCTTTCCACCCTTTCCTTTTCTGCTCTAGGAACCTTGGCCCTTGGCATCTGTGGGTCATCATACCATCTTTCTTCCCTTACAATAGGCAGATCAATGTTTGGTGGATTTGCAACTGGTGGTGGGCGTGCTATTGCTTCTATCATGACCATCATACGGTTCATATTCTCGGCATGTCGCCTCATCTGTTCCGCTTATTGTTCTACTAGTATCCTTAATTCTGCTACTTCTCCATCATTCATTTCATCTACCATTTCAATGTTTCCTTCTCTTTTTACTAACCTTGAAGTGGGACCTCTAAACCAGACCGTGCCCGAACTTGATGCTATTTTTGCCCTACAAAAGAATTTTAATGGTTTTCAAAAACTTTTTTGGTTGTTTCTATGTCTTTTTTTTTTATTATTTTCAAAAGAGTGATTCATATATTACACAGATGCAATTCATGTGTGCGTGTGTGCCTACTCTATATGCAAAAGAAAGAAAAATTCTAACCCTAACAAATAGACATATAGGCATATAAGATCCTCACTCATGTCAAATGCGCCAACTTCACCTCTCATTGCAATCCTCACAATCCTTTCACAGATCGGGTATTTATTTATTTTATTTGAAATTTATTCGAAAAGCATTTCTTTAGATGCTGAGATTTTCTAAAAATAATTTCCCAAGAATTTTGAATTGAAAACATTTCTCAATTAAAAAATGATTGGATTGAAATCTTGCTTTGAAATTCAATGAACATTTCCCAAAAATAATTCCCAAAAATTTTTGTTTTGTTTTTTTTTTTTTTTTTGAAATTTATTCAAAAAGCATTTCTTTAGACGCTGAGATTTTCCAAAAACAATTTCTCAAGAATTTTGAGTTTGAAAACATTTCTCAATTAAAAAATGATTGGATTGAAATTTTGCTTTGAAATTCAAAAATATTTCCCAAAAACAATTCCCAAATTTTTTTTTTCTTTTTGAAGATGATCATGTGAAAATATACTTTAACAAAGGTTGACTTGGAATGTTAATCAAAAAGCGATTTCCAAAGTTCCAAAGAGTTTTTGAAAGAGCCATTGAAAACTTTGGAATAAAGATAGCAAAAATATGTTTGCTTTCAAAGATGGATTTAAAAATTCTTTGGGTAAAAGGATCGCATGATCGGATTATCACCATACTTTTCATGAATTCGGATGCATACAAAGACAATTATGCTTAGCTAACAAGACATAAGAAGTGTAATCTTATAATCAAGGTTCGGCATATCCTCCAAACGTTGTGGGATATGAGAAGGAATTGCTCAAAAGTGAATAAGAGGTTACACATCCTTCATCAAGCAAGCATCGTCATCATCTCAAGTAATCCCTTCCGGGCATACAAAACTCCCTAGCACATAATCCTAATCAAGAATTAATCTCCTAAGATTGAAAGGTTCTATAGAAGCTATCATGCAAAGGCCGGGTTTTGGTCAAATAAGGGACCCTTGACACAAATCCGATAGGATGCTTTATATACCAACATATGGTACAAGATCAAGGGTGATCACACAGTCCCATGATAACTTGACCGATTAGGTTACCCTAAGCCTCCAAGGTCATAGTTCCATGCAAACGATAGGCGAGACCAAGTGCAATGCAACGGGCACACAAAAATTAGTTAATTCGATTAAAAGGATGCTTTTAAGTCTAATCCTCGAGTGAACCCAAAATCAGAAATTCTGTTCTGTGAAACCAGAGATTCTGGTTTCGATCCCCAGCAGAGTCACCAGATTGTGGATATCGCATTTTTCTTTACCCACAGCATTTTAAATTTCTTTCTAAATTCAAAATCAAAAACACGAGTCGTCACTTAATTTTTAAAAGGAAAAATTAAGAAAACCATTTTAAAAGCAAACTGATCTTTTGGAAACCGAGTTTTCTAGGCCCGTTGGACTAAAGCACCCCCTCTCATCCTATCTAGCGATAGGCCTCTACTCAACATCATTTTAATCGAAGTATTAATCTAAATGTGCCCTCAACTAATACATATGTATAAATATACATTACAAAATCATGTCTAAAGGGTGTAAGATTGCCAATGGTATAATATCATTCAAAATCACATAATTCAACTAGCAAGCGACATGATATGCAATAGGGAACAAGAGAACTTACCCGGGGTCCGGCCGCGAATATGGGAAACGTGCAATGCATGCAAAATAGAAATCCTAATAAAAGGGTCTCTAATCACATATATACACATAAGGCAAGCCATAATTCTAAGGTGTCGCACATGGAGTCGAAAAACAAAATCAAAAAATATAGTAAACTAGAGAGGGGTTAAGAAATCATACCTTAATAGCGCTACAAAACAAAGGTTAGTCCACATTATATACCAGATATAATACCGAAACCGAAATTCTAGCTTAAATCTATCCAGCATGGAAGAAATGACGTAATCATGAATTCCTTCCAATTAGTTGGAAATGCATCACTTCTATAGATATACAAGTCTCAACTAGGAGCCAATGTAATTTTCATATAGAGGTGGTGTAGTCCCAACATGAGCACAAGGAACTCATGATTAGGTTCAACTAAGTGCAATTCAGTTCCAATGCAAAAATGGGTTCTAGCTATAAGTATTAATCTATATGGATGAGTGTACATAAATACATTAATGTGAACAACAGTAAGCTATAAACTTATTCATTAATTTGGATCATTTAACCTCTGGTTTTAAGCTTAACTAATCATTTTTAAAGGATGGTTTAAACCATAGGTCATAGAAAGGTCATTTGAGCCATTATTTGCAAAGTTCATCAAATCTATCATAGAATTCTAAAAATTACAGGGAGCAGACCAGAACTTCATAATTAGAAAAAGCATGCTTCCCAAGGTTTGATTTCAATGAATTTTGGACACAAGATCCCCCTATGAGTCTAGTTTACAACCCAAAAAGAAAAATCAAAGATCAGCGGTTCAATCTCTGGGAATTAGGCAAACACTAGACATCACTCATAAATTTATAACTCTCTGTCCAGAGTTCTTGCATGATTTTCTAAAAATAGTAAACAAATTGAAAGACTCTAATATTTTTGGGGGATCTTATTAACACATTAAACTTCATAAAAAAATATTTGAAGTCAAGAATGCTTGATTAAAGCTCTGATTTGCTTATTTCAAAAAGGTATTACTGTTCTGAAATTCTTGATAGATTATAGTTGCTTCACAAAACTCATGACCAAAACACTTTAAACATGAAATCTCATTTAAAAGTAAAATCACAGTGGCAAAACCTCATGTTATTGACACTTTCCACTTGGTTTCATTCAATTCCAAAGGTTCGTTATTTAACTAAAAATCTTTGATCAAAGGTGGTTTATGAACTCACTGCACCATTTGTCAAATACACCTTTTATTTATTAACTTTAACTATCAAGCCATTAAGTTTGGCTTAACCTAAGCTACTTCTCCTACCATTTGATGGTAATTGGAGACTAAAGACACTTATACATGTAGATTTCAATGAGGTATGAAGAAACTTCATGAAATCTCAAGATAATGAACCTCAAACCATGGAGGTAGGTTTAGATTCATTGACCAATCATACTAATATTAATTTTAATCCTCATGTAAATCTTGAGCTTACAAGAAGACTAAGGGATTCCAAGTCTAAGGACTCAAGAAAGACATTAAAAGTCTCATGAGTCCTAAGAGATGATTATAATCAAAGAAAAGAAAAGCAAAACTCAAATAATATCTAAGTTGGCTTTATGATTTATCTAACCATAAATCTTAGGCCACTTTGATCCAATCCAAGGAAATGAAAACTTAATCACAATATCAAAGGTGTATGATAAAATGAGGTAGAAGGGAAGCTTTCAAAGAATATGTGAAAGACCCTGAAGAACTCTATGAATATTGTGATTAAACTTGGGATTAGAGACTTAATTAACTAGAGATTACCTCCAACTATCCTCAATTCTCAAGTCTTTGGAAGTGTTTCAAAGGTGATTCAACCTCTTCTCCTTCTAACTCATACAACTTCTTCTTTAAGCTCCTCTAAAGCTTGCTCCTAATGGTGTTTAAAGAATTTTAAAGAGGTTTAAAACAAAAAGATTCAAGATCAGGTTCTAAGTTCAAAAACTCAAGTCAAGATAACAAAATCAAGCTCTCTTGAATGGGATATTCATCCCCTACATATAGGCAATTTTTAAAAGGGTATTTTAGTATTTTTAGGGGCAAAACCCTAATTTTGGATGTCCTTTTAAAGGAACAAAATGTACTATTTCAAAGCTGGAAGCCACGAAAATGTTGCAATCAATGGAGATGGAAGCGACACTCAATGAGTGTCGGAACAGCACTCACTGTTTGCCGACACAGCATTCATTGAATGCCGATGTGACACTCAACGAATGTCGTGGACAACTCTATGGACTGCCGTCTTTTCTAGAATTTTGTTTTTAGCGGCTGTTGATGTATTATTGCGGCTATCAATAACTGTCGTTGAGGCACTTGCTGACTGCCGAACGGCAATCAAAGAGTGCTGCAGTGGCAACTCGTGACTGCCGTAATATGGACCGTGTGTCGTTCTTTTCTATTATCTTTTCTTCTTTCTTTCTTTCTTTATTTGAATTGCAGAGCCTTTCGAAGAGCTTGAATCACCTTTGGAAGTCCTAGATTAGTCAGACATTGTCATCATCGGATCTTGAGGTAACACTCCCCTTAATTCAACGTTTGGTCAAAATCAGGGTGTCGATAGTTTTGAAAACTTATTTTATGCACAGCGAAAAACAAAGTTCAAAACTTGTATTGGCAGCCTTGGATCTACTACTTATTAACTCTATAGATGCATAGAATAAGAGGGAGAAGATCTTTACCTTTTGGTCTTGAACCCAATTCTGATTTTGTCCTTCTCCATTAGTGTGCAGCAGCAACCTCCAAGAGATCTTCACCCTTATGTCTCCTTGAATGCTATCGGAGAGGCTAGGGTTTGTGGGAACCCTAATAGAGATGATAGGGAAGGTTTTGGGAACTCTAAAATGTTTCTGCACCTCCAATATAGAAAAATGAAAATCATCAAATTCTGTACGCATACCCTATTTATAGAGTCCCAAACCGACTTTAGGCGTCGATCGATCGAAACGGGTTCGATTGATCGAACCTTCAATCGATCGAACCAAGTTCGATCGATCGAACTGAACCAGAGTCCAATCGATCGAAACACTTTGATCGATCTTCAATTGATTGAAAATTTTAATCGATTGAACGTGATTAAAACTCCTTCAATCCAATGGTTCAACATCCTTATTTGCCTTTCCAAACATTCTTGCGGAGCTAGGAGTGGGACCTCCTAGGTTCTTAATTACTGCATCTGATTAACTATTATTCCATCTAGTCAATACTCCTTAACTAAGGAATCTATAGTTAATCAATTATCATTAATACCACTATAAAATGATAATTGCACTCCACTGCATAAGAACATAATCACATATACATAAGCGATTGCTAGACTTGTATAATATGATACGAATATCCCTTTACCAGGCAGTATTCATATTTATCATTGGGATGTATGTTTTAAGATACTGTTGTCCCAATAGATTGATACATCTTATATTCCCCGAGTATCATTCACTACGCTCGGATTACCAAACATGTCAACAATACACTTTGTTGACAAGGCTGGCCAGCTCTCAGCAATCACTCCTAGTGACATTCTTGAGGGAATACTTACTCTTCGTTTTATGGAAGAGGGTAGAATTCTATCTTGACAATATATGTTCCCAACATTGCATACCTGATTACCCAAGATACCCAGGTGTTGATCTTGCAAGACCTCACTGATTGGTAAGTCAAAGCAACCAAGCACACAACTTGTGTCCTTAATTATCTTAGGATTAAGGAAATGCATCCCTATACAAGTTATGAGTTCGTATTGACAGTGATAGCGTTTTCGTGTCAATAGGTTTAACTCAGGTCCGTCAATGTACCGTGTGCACTAGCATATTAACCAAGAGTTAAACACTCTAATGAATCAGATTCATCATTCTACCCCCATAGACGTTAATCATGCTATAGTGTATACTTGATAAGTTATCCAGACTTATCATCCACTATGACATCTTTAAAATAGCAAGGATTTGTGATTCATATCTGTAGACACCCCATTTTGTCGACTATTAGATTTAGGAGACCCATAGCTTGGTGGTTCACAATGATCGAAAAAGACTCAAAAGGACTCCTGGAAGTTAGTTTTATCTCTCAAAATGCTCAGAATGACCAAAATACCCCTGAAAGCCCAAACACTCCCAGATTTGAACCAAATATTCTGGAAACACACTACGTTGTAAAAAAAGCAATAAAATGAGTTTTAAAGTAAAATCAGATGAAATCGTCGGCTCCCAAAGACCTCCCCCGGAAGTCCCGAAAGTTCCCAGAAAGTCCCTGTTGACCGGTTTGACCAAGGTTTGACCAGATTTGACCAAGGTTTGACCAAGGTTTGTCCAAAATCGTCCAAATTCGCCCAAAAATTCTGAGATCATTCTTCATCATGTGAAAAGTACTAAAACGAGTTTTAAAAGAAAATCGGATGAAAACGTCAGCTCTTGGGAGCTCCCAGAAGTCCCCAGAACTTCCTGGAGGTCCCAGATTTGACCAGTTTGACCAAAAGTTGACTTTGAAACCGGAGCACCGTATCATTTTTCATGGATACTAGAGGTCAATAGCTTTCCAACGATATATCGCACATAATTTTTGGATTTAAAACGAATTTATTATGAATTTCCGAAGGTAGAAAAGGCGATCAAATTGGCTTTTATCGCAAATACCGCAAAACTTTTCAAAGTGACCTGACTCCAAAACATTTTTTATAGAAAATAGACTCCAATACCTTTCCAACGGTATATCACAATCTCAGTTTGGAGTTCATACGCATTTTCTGTGAATTTCGGACGAAATAGGGCCTTTTCGCGAATACCAGAACCTCAGGGGGCCTAAACAGGATTATCCAGACGATTGACCGCGGCACTGGCCCACTGCCGCCACGGCACAGGCCCACTGCCGCTGCGGCACTCTCCTCCAGAACAGTATGTTTTTGCAATTTATTTTGGGGGTCCAATTTGATTAATTAGAAATCAAAACGACGTAGTTTTGGTTCCTAGCTTATTTTGAACCAATGGGAGACCATTTTAAACTTTTTAAAACTCCATTTACCACCCCTCCTTTGCCTATAAAAGAAGTCATTTACTTCCATTTAGGGAGAGACATGGAAGCTTAGAGAGAGCTTAGGAAGAAACTCTAGAGAAATATATATAGAGAGAGAGAGAGAGAAGAAGAAGTAGTCTTCTTCTTCCATTTTTTCCAATCAAAGTGAGTTTTAATCTTATTTTATTCCATTACCTCTCATATACTCCACATTCAAATCATCTCCAACCACTATTCTTGAGTATCTATGCGATAGGAAGCTACTTCCATGTCCAAATGTCACCACATATGAGTGAAACACCAAGCTACAAGTCCAATATCTCAATGAATATCAACTATTGATTGCTATTTGAATGTTTGTTTACTTTGATGTTCATCTCTCTCTTAACCTCATTTCTTTTGACTTTTCTTTGATTATTTAGTTGTTCATCATCATCTAGATGACATGTTGTTTGAGGAGAGTGAATCCTTATGGATAGTAGCTTTTGACCTCAAAGACATGTTTGATGGATGATGATTCTACCTTCAATACATTCATATGTATTCTTGAAGTCATATTCTCAAACAAAACTATGTTTGTGCAAATAATATTGGGAGTTCTTTGATGATTCAAGGTTGGATGAGGTTCTAAGTGGTCACATGGTCATCTCAAGAGTTTAAGTTCATGATTTGAACATCTATTTCAAAACCCCCAATCAAGAATTCAAACTCTATTTCAAAACCCAAATCCATTTTCTTCAAGAATGATCCAAAATAGTGAGCTGTTCAGATTCAAAGATTTGTTTTGAATTAAATACTTGAGTTATGATGATGAAACCACTTGGAAATTCTTCCTAAAACATCATAGTTTGTCTCCAATTTTTTCCATCAATTATAGAGATGTGAAAGTATTATTTTTGGATGTGAGAAGTTCATATTCATAATCTGCCTCTGTTCTCACAGAATGTTCACCCGACTTCTTGCACTTATTCTGGATGTTTTCGTCACTGTACATATATCTTTTCTATTTTTTATGACACTTGGGTATCTTAGGAAATTTTGGTATATAATGGGTCATCATAAACCCTTTCTTTGATTTATGAAAAATCATACAAAAGCAGTCAACAGTGCAGCTTTTGTTTCTGAGTCATGTGTACATTCTGATTTATATCTTTTAATCTGTGATAGCTATTGAGGTTTGGCTTTTTGGGTTATTTTTTAGACACAATAAGGATGATCTCTGATTTTTCCCACATTTTCCTAGGCATGTTTGACCTCCCATTATGATGTTATAAAGTAATGCATACAGTCTGTCCACTATTCACAGCATGTCATTTTTTGACTTTCGCACTTTGATGCAACACTCTCTTGTATCTAGATGAACCCATATCCCATGAACATGTTCTTTACCACTTTTAGCATGCTATATCATATCATGTATCATCTATCCTCTCATGTATCATATTCCTATAGATTCTTGAGTTTGGTTTCCAAATAAAACCATGATTTGCAAATACTTGGGAAGTTCTTGAAATGAGTTAGGAATTGATATTCCAAGTGGTTAGAATATTCATCCAAGTTCTGGAAGTATACTTTCAAAACCCCCATTTCAAAACCCCCCTCTTAAACCCCTCATTTTGATTTCAAGAAATAAACATTGTTTCTCTCAAAACCCTCAAAACAGTGAGTCATTTAAATTCAAGGAATTATTTTGAGTTCAATACTTAATGTATGGATGAAAGACCACTTGGAAAGTCTTCCTAACTCATTAGAGAACACCCATGATTTTTGGTTTGACTTGGAAATACTTGAAAATGGTCCATTTGGACCCAAACATTCTCTCCAGATATTCTATTTTTGTTGTCACAGCAGCTAGGTTGACTTTAAACTTGTTTTTACAGAAAACGTGTCCAAAAATGTGGTCCCAACTTATTTTTTCCTTGAACTTCAATGTCTTAGGGAACTGTCTGTATAATATGGGCCTCCAAATCTTTTGTTTTCATTTTCTAAGATTTTTTAACATTTCAGTCGACAGTACGAACTCTGTTTCTGAATAACCTCTATTGTTTATTTGATTTCTCTTAATCTGTAATAGTTATTAAATATTGGCTTGTTGGGTTGTGTTCTAGACATGATAAGGAAGATCTCCACAAAAAATCATGCATTGAAAACATTCCTAACCCCTCTTTTCAATTTTCAAAAGATATAGTTACTGTTCTCTCCACTATTCACAGCAAGCACATTTTAACTTTCATTCTTTGATTTGATGCTTATATGCACTCCAAATTAGCTCATGTCTTAGGAAGTAGTTCATACTACATTTGTACATATCCCATGATGATTTCATTCATTCATTCATACACATTCTAGACTTCTAAGTCATTCTAGGAATCCATGAACACAAAGCATACTACAACCTTGGCACATTCTAGATACATACATTGCATCCATGCAAGATTTGGGGCTTTCATGGCTCCTAATCTAAGAAGATTATAAGGAATGAACTTGATCATACGTTCATGCCTCCCCTCGATCTAATCATCCTTTCTCATTCGTCCCGGGGATTGAGAGATCTTCTTTTCTCAAAGATTAACATGCATCATTCTAGCTTGCTAAGCACCCTTGTTTTCTTTGATTTATTTGTTTCAAGAACAATTCATGTCCCCTTAGATTAGGAAAACTTTATTACTTAATATGTGATTAGACGATTTTTCCTAGGTTTGTTTTGTGTGATCTTTCACTTTGCATTGTGTGATAATTGGCTTAGATCTTATGAATGATATTTTATCTTTAGATCTTCCATTTCAAGTTCTTATGTGATGTAATATACTATCATAGTATTAATTGTCGAACCATACATAGTATAAGATGATTATTTGGATGCTAATTGAGGCCCGTCGAAAGACGGGGCGAGTTGAGGGCGTTTTAGTCGCGACAAAGGCTCCTTACTCTCTCGTACCAAAACCCCGAACCAAGTTCTTTGGTTATGAAGGGCCGGTGCCCTTTATCCATTTGGGTGAGTCAAAATTAGGTTTCTTGGTTACTTAAAGACCAAGTGGCGACTCTGTATCTATTTTCAACAGACCTTCCTTTTCTTTCTTTGATCCAAATCAATTTCAAAAGCAACAAAGTGGATAGTGGAATCCCGCGTGTCCACAATATCTCACATGTGTAATCACATACACAAATAAATCCCATACAATAATGTTTAAGGATTCCAGTCTAATCTTCATCTCATGAACTAACATACATAAATGCATTATGATGTTCCATTGTCCAACTAACTGGTTTGAGGGCATAGTCCCAAAAAGAAAATCACATATTCACTTGATAGTCTAAAATAAACAAACTTTTGGTTATTACATTCTACCCTCCTTAAAATAAGCTTAGTCCTTTAAACTTGGCATACCTAAATTTTTGAAGAGTTGTGGGTATTGCCTCCTCATATCTTCCTTGAGCTCCCAAGTAGCTTCCCTTATGGTGTGATTACTCTATTCTACCTTAACATAGCGAATAACACGATGCCTTAGAATTTGGTCCTTTGTATCCACGATCTATATCGGATGCTCTTCATAAGTCAAGTCTTTGTTAAGTCGCAATGGCTGCAACTCTATTACATGGTTTGGGTCTGGAATATACTTCCTCAACATTGAGATATGGAAAACATTATTTACTCCTGCTGATACTGGCAGTAAAGCAATCATATACGCCACCTCTCCTACTCTATCCAAAACCTCGAAAGGCCCAACATATCTGGGGCTAAGTTTGCCTCTACTTCCAAACCGCATAACACCCTTGGTAGGAGATATCTTCAAAAATTCATGATCACACACTTCAAACTCCAATTTTCATCTTCTGTTATCAGCATAGCTCTTCTGTCTACTTTGTGTTGTACGTAGTCTTTCCCTGATTAGCTGAATCTTATCCACCGTTTGTTGCATAATCTCAGGCCCTATTAACTTCCTTTCACCAACATCATCCCAACAAATAGGAGATCTACACTTCCTACCATATAACACTTCGAATGGTGCTATTTAGATGCTAACCTGGTAGCTATTACTATATGATAACTCTACTAAAGGTAGATGATCGTCCCAAGATTCATTCAAGTCAATTATACATGCCTTTAACATATCCTCTAGAGTTTGAATAGTCCTCTCCGATTGACCATCTGTCTACGGATGAAATGCGGTATTAAAAGTCAACCTTATACCCATAGCTGAATGTAAACTTTTCCAGAACTGAGACACAAACCTAGTATCTTGATCAGACACTATGGTCACTGGTACTCCCTGAAGCCTTACAATTTCTTTAATGTATAATTTTGCCAACCTCTAAAGTATAAAACCCACTCTAAAAGCCAAGAAGTGCGCCGACTTAGTCAACTTGTCCACAATTACCCAAACTGCATCGTTTTCACCTAAGGTCTTTGGCAATCTAGTCACAAAATCCATAGCAATGTGTTCCCACTTTCACTCTAGAATAGATAGTGGCTGCAACTGACCTACTGATCTCTGATGTTCCACTTTTACTTGTTGACACACTATGCACTGTGCCACATGCTGGGCAATCTCTCGCTTCATGTTATTCCACCAAAAAGTTTCCTTTAAATCCTTATACATCTTGGTGCCTCCAGGATGCACTGTATATCTAGTGTTGTGGGCTTCCTCCAAAATCTCTGTTTTGAACACTAGAGCATAAGGCACACATAATCTATTACCATACCTTAAAAGACCCATCGTCATGGACACAAAATTCTTTTTGTGCTCCTGTTTCTACCTCTGTTCTAACTTTCTACAAATAAGGATCATCTCTCTGAGCAGTCTTAATTCTTTCAATCAGTGAAGGTTGAGCCATAAGAGTGGCTAACTGTTGTCGCATATCATTATGTCCTTGCACCTCCACTTTCAACTTCTCCAAGTCCTCTAATATATGTCTCTGGGTAGTGATAAGTGCTACCACACCACCTAGTGATTTTTTACTCAAAGCGTCGGCTACAACATTAGCCTTTCTCGAATGATAACTGATAGTCAAATCGTAATCCTTGAGTAGCTCCAACCATCTCCTCTGTTGCATGTTTAGTTCCTTCTACGTGAAGATGTATTTCAGACTCTTATGGTTAGTAAATATCTCACAGTGCTCTCCATAAAGGTGGTGCCTCCAAATCTTGAGAGCAAAAACCACTACTTCTAATTCCAAGTCATGCGTAGGATAGTTTTGCTTATAAGGTTTTAGTTGCCTGGAAGCATAAGCAACAACTTTACCATGCTGCATTAGAATACACCCCAACCCTTTCTTAGAGAAGTCACTATAGATGGTGAAACCTCCATCTCCAGAAGGAATGCTAAGGGTAGGGGCTGGTACCAATTGCCTTTTCAGCTCCTAAAAACTTTGTTCACACTTTTAATCCCACTCATACTTGAATCCTTTTTGCATTAAGCAAGTCAAGGTCCTGCAAGTCGAGAAAACCCATCACAAACCTCCTGTAGTATCCTGCCAAACCTAGAAAACTTTGAATTTCTGTTACAGTAGTCGGTCTAGCCCAATCTACAATTGTTTCTACCTTCTTTGGGTCCATCGAGATACCATCTTTAGTGATTACATGTCCAAGAAAAGTCACGCTATTCAACTAGAATTCACATTTCATCAACTTTGCGTATAACCTCTTCTCTTTCAAGATACCAGTACAGTTCTCAAATGCTTCTCGTGCTCCTCCTTGCCTCTTGAGTATGTCAAAATATCATCAATAAACACCACCACAAACTGATCTAGAGAGGTTTAGACACCCTATTCATTAGGTCCATGAACACCACAGGAGCATTGGTTAATCCGAGTGGCATAACTAGAAACTCGTATTGCCATATCTAGTCCTGAAAGTTGTCTTAGAAATGTCTTCTGCCTTAACCTTCAACTGGTGATAACCAAATCGAAGGTCAATCTTGGATAAAACTATGCTCCCTGCAATTGGTCAAACAAATCATCCATCCTCTGTAAAGGGTATTTATTCCGCACCGTCACCATATTAAGCTCCCGATAATCAACATAAACCCGCATGCTCCCATACTTCTTCTTTACAAATAACACTGGAGCTCCCTAAGGCAAAACACTTGGCCTGATGAAGCCTTTGTCTAACAATTCTTGCAATTGTTCCTTAAGTTCTTTTAATTCTGTCAGGGCCATACGATACGAGGCTTTAGATATTGGACCAATACCCGGCACAAGATCAATAAAGAACTCGACCTCTCTTTTCGGTGGTAAACCTAGTAAATCATCAGGAAATACCTCCAAAAATTCATTTACAATAGGTCTAGCTTCCAATTGTAACTCCTTTTGTGAGGTGTCCTTGATCATAGCCAAAAAAACCTTGTAACCTTTACTTAGCATTTGGCAAGCTTTTAAAGCTGAGATCACACATGGAGGGGTATAAGCTTTACTACTAAGAAAACTAAACTCTGGTTCACCGGGAATCTAAAACTTCACCTTCTTATTATGACAATCAACTAAGGCATGATTGGCTGCTAACCAATCCATCCCTAGAATTACGTCGAAGTCATGTATGTCCATCACTAATAAATTTGCCCTGATTTTCCTACCTTCAATTCTAACAATGCAAGACTTACAAATGCGATCCACAACAAAAACACCACCAACAGGGGTATCAATACACAACTTTACTTCCACGGGCTCATGTAACATACTGAGTTTCCGCACAAATTTAGTAGATATAAAAGAATGTGTAGCTCCCGAGTCAAAAAGGCACAAAAGCATAACTTGTCATTACTGGAATAATACCTGTCACCACGGCATTAGAGGCATCTGCATCCTATTGAGCAAGGGCGTAGACTCTGCCCTGAGTCCTTGTTTTCTGATTTCCTCCCATATTATGTCCTCCAGCTGGTGGTAGGTTAGTTGGTTGCTCCCAATTCTGTCACAATGTCTAGGACTCCTTTTTAGAGGGACAATTAGCTATTCGATGACCATAATCTCCACACGCAAAACATGCACCAGTGTTCCAACGACAATCTTTATCCAAGTGATTTCCATTACACCTTAAGCAGCGTTTAGCATTTCCCTACTGAAACCCGTTGCCATTTCGTTGTGTTTGTCACTTAGATTGTCCTCCAGAGTTCTGGTCTGTTTGTGATCCTGAAGAATTTGGACTTTTTCTCTGATTGTTATCTTTGTCCCTCTGCACCTCATTAAGTCCTTTTTCAATCAACAATGCTTTGCTCACCACTACCCCATAAGTTTCTAACTCAAAAGGTACCACACCCTGTATGATACGGGGTCTCAGGCCATCTTTAAACCTCCGAGCACGATCCTCCTCTACTGCCATAAGTTTTGGCCCAAACTTTGCTAGCCTTTCAAATTCAGCTTCATACTGAGCGACAGTCTTACTTCCTTGCTCTAGTCTGATGAATTCCCTTTCCTTCTTAAGGCGAATACTTTTGGGAAAGTATTTATCATAGAAGGCCTCCATAAATTTAGCCCAAGTATGAGCCTCCTGGTCACACTCAACCCTACATTTCTCCAGATTCTACCAATCATAAGCACTTTCTTGCAGCATATAGACAGCATATGTCACCTACTCCGTGTCTGAGCACTTCATCACCTCGAATGCCTTATCCATCTCGTTTAACCATTTCTCTGCCTCAAGTGGTTCTGTAGTTCCCTCAAACGATGGCAGCGTTAACTTCTTGAACTCCGTGATGCCACTATTATTTCATGGTTGCATTACAATGTTTTGTTGTTATTGTTGTTGGTGGACTACCCCCACTAGTGTTTGCATCAGTTGAAATATGCCGGGCACTTGCGGGTTTCCTTGAACATTTTCATTTCCATTATTGTTGGTCCCTTCAGGATGTGTGACACCGGTTCATGGTGCCCTGCCTCCCCAAGTGGTCAGGTTTCCAAAATTATCAGCTACTTGTTCCATGTCTGCCTACAATAACAATATGCCAATCTATAACTTCAAACTCAGTAATTAGTGAGCGTACCACTTAAATTTTTGAACGCATTTCCTAACTTAAGCATGATATTTGATTATTGTCGTATACCTAAGGACTCTAAACCTGGCTCTGATACCACTAAATTGTCACGCCCCAATCCCAACTCCAAAGAGCCTGACAATACAGAACATTCGTAAGGTTGGACCCCACGAATGTACAAGGCCTAGCTAAGCATTCTTAAGAGAAATTGAATGATCAAACAATACTTCAATAATAAATTCCAAATTCAATATTCGCTAATTGTTCAAGTTCCAAACTTTTAAAACTTAATTAAAATAAAAAGATAAACTAATGTTTCAAACTATTCGACTTATTACATAGCATCAAATAAAGAAAGTTTTAGTCAATTATTATTATTCGATCGCCACCCTCTTGATCTTCAGTTCACTTATTGTTTTTTTCTACTCATCTGCATCTGAAAAATGGTCATAAGTCAGCTTGATAGCTCAGTAAGTAATCACCACCCTTATCTATGGACCAAGCAGGGTAAATAACTTTAGACAATTAAAGTATAAGAGTTTTCAAGAAGTCTAATTATTTGCAATAAGGAAAGCAAATATCAAAATGTATTCAGCACTAAGTTAATAGAGCTCAAAGTCAATTCGACTATGGTCACACATTACCCCTGTGATCGGGTCCAGAACAATATCCGATGTGTCACATATAATCCCTGCGACTGGCCCGATAGGAAGACTAGTCCCAATAATCATGCATGATACCAACGTATAATCCCCATTGGCGGTGCCCAGAGCATAGTCAGACTAAGAGTATCCATTAAGTAATTTTTAACAAATAACTAGATTCACAAAACTTCATTCATAGTTGCAGAATAATTGATTTACATAAATCAAGAACAGTTCACTTTTAAAAGTGGTCACATACTTGGTCCCATTTTATTTTTTAAAAAACAATGGTCTTGGAATAGATGTTATAAAACACAATAATATTTAGAAAATTCAAGTAGGGTTTAGATCACTTACCTCAATTGTCTTAAAGAAGCCAAGTACAATATCCTATAGCTCCTAGATCAGTCTTAGACAAATCACATAAATTAATAGCTTTAATCCCACACATCTAATTTTTGGGTTATCAAGTGGATAGTTTGTGTTTACTTTCAAAACACAATGCCCGTGCATAAACTTAAGTGCTAATCGTGTGCTAGGAAATTCATACCCAAATCCTACACACACAGTGTAAGTCTCTTAGTTAATTACACAAAGATTCCTATTTTTAATATTATATTTTATGAGTATAAGCAAAAGTGGTACTGGGTACACAAAAAATGCCTGATATACAAAGCATTCACAGACCTATACATGTTTATTGACCATATATTGCTCACTGTGGAATTGAATAACTTAATATATACTAATACTCAAGTACTATTAGTTAATAGATAAAGATGATCACTAGTATGTATATTAGTATTTTTATTTTAACTCAAAAATTTTAACTTTTGGGCAAGTTAACTTAAACTGGCTTGGCATAAAATAGTCCTATATATGAACATATATGGATGTATCTATATATACATATATATATACATATATCTATATTTACCAAATACATAAAATGTATTTCAAGTTATGCACACACAGATTATATTTCACATACAATGAACCCAATGAAAAATACATTATTTATAATATACATGTGTTATGTAATGGATAAAAAAATACATACAAATATGCCAGAGAGAGAGTTCCAAAGTTCTGTGTTGCACCCTCCTTTCTCACTATCTTTTGGCTAGTCTCCTAATTCTACCCGTACTCTCTCTCTAGCCCAAAGTGGGTTTCATTGACTGGGAGTATTATAGTCTGTACTTCTTTCTTCTCAATCATATGGGTGATATATACATATGTATACCAAGGGATAAGGGTGTGTGTCTATAATTTTGCATTGACTAGGGGATCATAATCCATGCATTACAATCAGTCGCACGAATTCATGCCAATACATACGCTACAAGTTTGAAGCATCTCTTAGTGATTTGCAATTTGACCCCATAATTAAAGATAAATTCCTTCTTGACTTTAAACTAAGTTAGAATTGTACTTTAATCCCAGAAAACCACATATTCACTTGATAGTCTAAAATAAACAAACTTTCGGTTATTACAGAAATGATATGAGAGAATGTGTACATAGTTGTTTCACATATTTAGCATTTTCCACACACCTAAAATGAATAACCTACTTGTCTTATATAGACCATTTGATACATCTTCCAAAAGATGGTACCCTTTGGTGATGTCATTTCATTAGATATCTTTTCATAATAGGTATTATAAGCACCTCTTAAAGGGTAGTAACCTTTAACCCAAAAGACACCCCTTGAATGGTATCTATCACATTTCTCTAAATAAATAATAATAATCATTTATACATAATTTAATATTACAACCTATATGATTGCATATTAAAATATACAACAATCCCCCACTAGGTTGTAATATTAAAACTACTAGTCAGTTAAAGTATAAAGACATGCATACAAGAAGGTATCCTTCGATTTAAACCTTCAATTAGTATAAACATTTCAAAGTTCTAACAAAGTATATGGTGTGTAGTCGATTAAACCACATCTACTTTATGTTAAAATCAGAAATTTCACACACATTAATTAATTTGTTCACATAACGTGTTGATCTTTAATCATTCACATTTGAGCCCTAGTTGTGTGAGTTAATAAATTTGTTCTAGTTCTTCATTTGAAATTCTTGAGAGAACCAATTGTAGTGAGCTTTCATTTGTATCATCCACTCACCAAAGAGTTGATTTGTGATCCATCATTGTACTATCCACTCTAGAGAGAGAGAGTGTGAGAGAGAGAAAGAGAGAGAGAGAGAGTTCAATTTGTATTTCAAATATTTGTAAAGAGTGAGGGTTAGTAACCCTTGTGTGCAAAGAAGAGGTGTTCTTCTTTGGGAGAGTTGAAGACTCTTGTCACGATTTGATCTACACCCGTGAAGTCGGTCGGATTAAAGGATTAATCCTCAAGAGGTGTTCTTGAGGGGTGGACGTTGGCCGCGGTGTGCGGATTGCCGAACCACTTGAAAACTTGATTTGTAAGTGTCTCTTCCCTTCTCTCTTTACATTATTGTTTGTGATTGTGTTTAATTTACATTTAAGTTTTAAACAGGTTTATTTTCTGCTAAAACCTTATTCACCCCCCCTCTAATGTTTCTATTTCAGGCCGATACCTACAACAAAAATCGACAATGATGGTAACCCAACCTATTGTAGACACCCCAATTTGACCAAGCGTCGAATTAAGGGGAGTGTTACCTCCAAGTTCGATGATGACAATGTCCGAACAAAACTAAGGCTTCCAAGGTGATTCAAGCTCTTCAAAAGGCTCTTCAGTTCAAACAAAAAAAGAAAAAAAGGAAAATAAAAGAAAAAGGAATAGAACGGCATATGGTGTGGGCTGCGGCAATCACGTGGTGCCGTAGCGGCACTCTGTGTCTGCCGGATCGGCAGTCCGTAACTGCCGCAATATCATATCAAGTGTCGCGAAAAACAGATTTTCAAAAAAGGCGGCAATCCTTGGAGTTGTCCGCAGCACTCATTGAGTGCTGCATCGGCATTCATTGAATACTGCGACGGCATTCATTGAGTGCCACTACGGCATTTACTTAGTGCCGCTTCCATCTCTATTGAGTGCCGTGTTTTCTAGCAGCCAGCTGTAAATACATCACATTTTGTACCTTCAAAAGGACATTCGAAATTAGGGTTTTTTACTATGAAGTTACAAAAATAACCCTCTATAGTTTGCCTATATATAAAGGATGAATATCCCATTACATGGGATCCTTTTTTTCTTCCTAGTCTTTGATTCTAGAATTTTTATCTCTCATTTTTGGACTTGAATCTCATTTTGAATCTTCTTTATCTCAAAACTTTGATAGTTAGAGATGCCAAAAAGAAGTTTTAAGAAAATCAAAGGCTTGTAAGAGCTAGAAGAAGAGCTTGATTAGCTTTGGAATATCCTAAGAACACCAAAATGTTGAGGATAGTTGGAGGTGATCCTCTAAATTTTAGCTATGTTTTCATTCTTGTGTTTCATTCTTGTGTTTCTTTCTTATGCTTTCATTCTTGTGCTTTCTTCCTTTTTATGCTTTCCTCTTGAGATTCTTGGAGATCTTCAATATCTCACTTAAATCTCTTGAGTTTGATCTTTTTGAATCTTGTGTAAGCTTATGCTTCACATGGGAGTCAAAGTTTGATCATCACTTCATATTATAAGCAAATAGATGGATCCAAGTCCATACTTATGACTTGGGTCCTCTAGCTTGATGTTTCATGGAACCCTTTCTATATTCCTTTGAGACTCATGAGTATTAGTCATGTTTTGATCTCCAATGACCCCAAAGGGAAATGAGAATTAGGTTTAGGATAAGCCAATGTCCATGGCTTAGTTGGTAGATGTAGCAAAAAGGATGATAAATCCAATATTGGAGCAGTGAGTTCATAAACCAGTTTTGATCATAGATTTTTAGTTGATGATCTAACTGTTGGAATTAAGTGAAATCAACCGGAAAGTGTCTATAACTCAAAGTTCTACCACTGCGATTTTTTAAATAGGAGGGATTGTTGAAATTATTGGGCTTATTTGGGACTTGAGCCTTTTTATTTCAAAAACCCAAACAAAACTAAAGACTATTACTTGATGTGACTTATGTCCTACATTGGTTAAACATGAAATCATTTCAGTTCTTATATATGATTTCACTTGCTTAGCTTGGTAAGATTGTATAGCAGAATGGCTCTATCACGCGCGCGCAGGAGAGGATGCAAATCTTGAATATATTGGAACCACCCGATTTGGATTGAAATCGATAATTGCGTGTGCACGTCCGGCGGACACGAATATGGTCCAATTTGTACTCTCCCACAGAGAGTGGCTCCATATTTAACTTGTTTATCCCCTACTTTAATATGACTGATTTATTTTATTACTAAAAACAATTATAGTAACTGTTCAAATGGCTATCAACTTTGAATAACTTATAATAAGTGAATGGCTATCAATTAAGGTGGCCTTAATGGCTTCTTTATAATCAGAGGTTATCCATTTTTATTTAGTCTCTGCATATGCTAATCGATCAATATATAATCAAAAAATCTATATCATTTGCACCTATTGGATAGTCTTGTACGCAAGGCATGTGTAGCTAGTGATATTAGAACTTCTCCCTTTTTTGTTTTCTAAAAAAAAAAGTCTTTTTGAGAAAAAAAATTATTCTTTTGTTAACTCTGTGATTTTGGAGTAATTCTAAGCGCTCAAATAATCTTCCAATTCGTGTGCATGTTTGGAAGATCTGATTGCTAAATTCTTAAGAACATAGCGCTGAGACCTTTTGCATCGAGTCACTGACTCTGAGGGGCGGAATTGTTCTTATGGACAGTGCTACCGTAATATGCCTCAATCAATTTCAAAGCACTATCTTTCATATTTTCCAACACTTTTGAGGTCGATGTTCCAAGGCTGTGTGCCTCATTTTGGATGTTTTTGTTGAAGCGTGATATACATTGATGGGCCCATTATCTAACAGCTTAAGCTTTTAGAGTAGTTAGTAAATTAACATGGTATCAAAGCCTTGTTTATGGGAGGTTCTGGGTTCGACTCTCCATCCCTGCTTTGTTGTGCATATTTGCACTTTGTTATTTGTTTGGTTTGTTTACAATGGAGTTTGGTTTGTTTACTCTCCATGTGCAAGTCGGGGCTGCACGTGAGGGAGGGTGTTGAAGCTTGATATACATTGTTGGGCCCATTCTCTAACAGCTTAAGCTTTTAGAGTAGTTGGTAACTTAACAGTTTTGAACGGGTGTCATTTTCATTTCGGCCTATTACGGGATTAGCTGCTTGTTTTCTTTGTTGTGTAAAACCTCATTTCAAGAAGTTTGGGGAGTTTTCTGAGCTAACAGGGGTGTATTTGATATTTTCTAATTTTTTGCCTTTCTATGTTTGTTGTTTTATGGGGATTTTGTGTGTGTGTGTGTGTATGTGTGTGTGTATGTGTGTGTGTGTATGTGTGTGTGTGTGTGTGTTGGGGTAGTTTGGAACCAAAGCTAGGTATTATTGCTAGGGTCTTGGGGTGTGCCGTCTTGGTTTTTGGCTGCTTTCCTTTGAGAAGTGAATGTTGATTGTTCAAGGTCCGGGAGTTGATGTGGTGTGTTCGGTGCTTCTGCTTTCATATGCTGGGTTCAAGCTTTATGCTTAATCCATGCCTTTTGATTTAAATCAATAAACTCACTTTCAAAATAAAAAATAAAAAAATTTGTAATCTAATAAAACATCTTAAATATTTGACCAAGAGCACAATTAAACGCACACACTTTTCCACACCCAGCTTTAAATACGTATACTTTGTGCTGTGTAAGTGGTGCACAAAAAAGTGTAAAAAATTCAAAAACACAAAGTACATGCATTTAAAGCATAGGATGTGAAAAAGTGTGTGGGCCTAGCATTTTTCTTTGACCAAATACCTTCTTCTTCTTCTTTTTCTTCTTTTTTTTTGGTCAACATTATTCGAAGTTTATAGACTACAATCAACAATTGGCGCTTTAATTGAAAAAAGAGAATCTATACACAAGGACAGAACTACAAATAGACCCAATTTTATTTACCCCGAGGGCAGAATATCTTTATGATTCGAAGCCCTGTACACGACCACCTAACCAAAATACAAAGGAAAGAAAAGAAGGAAAATGAAACAAGAAAAACTGACAGGATTTGAAGCGAAGAATTGGGGGAAAACCCAAATTTACATAGCAAATGAGCTTCAATCTCCAAATTGAAGCCGTATTTGGAATCATGAGGGTAAATCTAACGTGTATATGTAGCTTAATTTCATTTTTATTCTGTAGATTGGCATTAAAGATCTAAACGGTAAACGCGTAATTCTGAAAATGTGTAGGAACTGAATAGGGCTTCGAATTGGGTTCGAATTTGGTATTTAGAGTTGGAATAGGAAAGAGGTGAGTGATCTAATCTTGATGTTCAATGTGTAATTATGTTTAAGATAGTGATTTGGTGTTTTAGCATTTTCAATTCATGTGAATCAAGTGATGATTATGTCAAGTGAAAGAATAGTATATTGAATTCATGTTGTTAATTGAATTATGATTATGTTAATGATGATTGAGCTACAATTATGTTGAGATGAATATGTGATGCAAGTATTGCCGTGTTTAGATGTTTATGTGAGTCGAAGGGAGCCTTGTGCCGATCCACCGTGAAAAACCCAATTGTGTAAGGGTGCTCACAGAACTCAACTGTGTAAGGTGGGTACGTGGGTGAATGTGACTGTGGTCACAGAAAATGGCGGCGCTGGCCAGTCGAGTGAGGTGACGACGGTCACAAGTGATTAGAATTCTATATGCGAAAAGAGAGAGGCAAGAGTGACGTTCCCAGAAATAATAGAAAAAAAGAAAAAAAAAATGTATGAAGAAAAGGAAATGTTCATTTTAACAATGCATGCAATTCTCTCTTCACTCTTTAATTTAATGCAAAAATTAATTCTACAAACACAAAGTTTAATTTTCATTATACTTTTCCCCAAAAAACAAAAATACATATATATACATATGTATAGAGAGAGAAAGAAAGAGATAATTTACTTAGCAATAATTGTTGCGTTTAGATTTATTTCCCCACTTTGTACTTTTTAGCAATTGAAAAAACAAGAAACAAATTAAGAACAAGTCCTAGAAGATGAATTGTAGATATGTTTCTGTTAGAAATTGAAACTAGATTGTAAGGAATTTATTTATTTGTGGTTAGTTGGTAATAGATTTTAGGTGAAAATTGGTGTAGTAATTCACAGCTAGGATACAAAGTATAGGAGAAGGATTGTTTTGGACTTAGATGGGAATGTTCTTAGATAGATCACAAAATGGTTGCCTTACATACATATAGGAGGTTGGTGGTTTAAGGTGCCAACCAACTTTATTAATGCCAACTAATTTCTACTAGATTCTAGATGATCTAGATGCTTCCAAATATTAGTTAATGCACTTAGCTTTACAAAGCTTATTCTAGAGACTTCAATTCTAGAGACTTTAAATAGAAAATACTAATTAATTTACCAGTAGTTTCTAGATTATTCTAGGAAATGGCATCACAATTCAACACTCCTCCTTGATGCTACTTTCCGTTACTCCAAGCATAGTCCGTAGAAATTCGAACTTTGCTGTTGGTAGTGCTTTTGTGAAGATATCAGCGACTTGTTCTTCACTTTTGCAATAATTCAACTCAATCTCTTTGCTAGTTGTTGCCTCTCTAAGAAAATGATAATTGATCGCGATATGCTTTGTCCTGCTGTGGTAGACTGCATTTTTTGCCATAGCAATTGTTAATTTGTTATCACAGTAGATCGATGTAGATTCCTTCTGTATCTCACCCATATCTTCAAGTATTTGCCTTAGCCATATTGCTTGACATGCTGAACTTGCTATCGCTATGTACTCTGCTTCAGCAGAAGATTGTGCAACTGTATCTTGTTTCTTTGACATCCAAGAAAAAAACCCAGATCTAAGTGTAAAAGCATAGCCTGAAGTGCTTTTCATATCATCCACTGATCCAGCCCAATCACTGTCGGTATACCCGATCAATTGTGAGTTGGTAGTAGATTTATACCATATTCCGTATTCTTTGGTGCCTTGTAAATACCTGAGTATCCTCTTAGCTGCTCCAAAGTGAATCTGACTTGGACTCTGCATGAATCTTGATAGCAAGCTTGTTGCGTACATTATGTCTGGTCGAGTAGCTGTAAGATATAGTAAGCTCCCTATAAGGCTCCGGTATAGAGAGGCATCTGCTTTTGGTGAACCATCTTCCTCGCTTAATTTTTCATTTGTCACTAACGGAGTACTGACTGACTTGCAGCCGTACATCCTGAATTTTTTAAGGAGGTCCTTCGCGTACTTCTTTTGTGGCACAAAGATTCCATCATTTTCTTGACTTATTTCTATGCCAAAAAAGTAGTGCATCAACCCTATGTCTGTGTGCACCAGCTCCAGTAATGACTTGGCTCTCCATGCTTTGCCGGATGGAACCTGTTGCCTGTGTTGCTTCCCGAGCATACAACTTTCGCAGACATGATCTTGCTCCTTTATCAGCGGCAAATCTCTCATCATGTTCTTTTGGTGGAGAAGCTTCAACCCGTAGAAGTTGAAGTGACCAAATCTTTGATGCCAAAGCCACGAGTCATCAACTTGTGCCTTCATAGCTGTGTCTTTTGCATATCTCCATTGAATGGGAAAATTTCTATTTTTCTTCATTTTCACCACAGCTATTTCCAAACTTTTATTTTTCTTGTCATAAATGGTGCATGAGTCTCCAGCAAAGTGCAAGGAATACCCATTTTCCATCATTTGACCAACACTAAGAAAACTTTGCTCTAAATTGGGAACAAGTAAAACATCTTGAATAAATCTCGTACATTTCTTCGTCTCTATGATGATCGTGCCTTTGCCTTTGGCCTCCACTAAAGCACCATTCCCCAGTCTGACTTGTAATTTGATCAATGTATCAATATCACAGAATATACTTTCATTTGCAGTCATGTGATTGCTGCAGCCGCTATCAATATACCACGTATCTTCTTTCTCTTCTCTTGCTGCTTGGCAGGCATAGAAAAGATTTCCATCCTCTTCATTTTCTTCGGAAAAATTGGCCTGGTGTTTTCCTTTAAGGCAACAATTGCTTTCCACATGCCCAAATCTTTTGCAATTTTGGCACTGAGGTTTATCACGGAACCAACAGTCCTTTTCCGAGTGATTTGTTTTTTACATACTCCACAAGGTGGATATTTTCCCCTTTTCTCTCCTTGATTTTTTATCTTCCCATTATTAATTCTAGAATTTTCTCTTCTTCTAGAATTTTCTTCTGATTTTCTCTCACCTTGTCTAGAATTCTGAGACCTTTTATTGAACTTAGACTGAAAGGCATTTTCTGTTTGATCTTCATTACGCCTGCTCAGTCTTTGCTCATATGCTTCTAGAGAGCCCATTAATTCGATCACTGAAAGACTTGCTAAATCTCTTGTACTTTCAATTGTAGTAACAATTGGATCAAATTTTTCAGTGACACTAATTAGAATTTTTCCACAATTCTTTTATCTTGAATATCTTCACCATAGGCTCTCAATTGGTTTACTATTTCCTTGATGTTAGAATAGTAAATTTTGGCAGTCTCAGATTCTTTCATTTTTATATTTTCAAACTCCCCTCTCAAAACTTGTAGTTTAATAGAGCGTACCTTTTCATTGCCTTTAAACTCTTCTTGCAAAATTTCCCATGCATTTTTTGAATTGGTGGCTCCAGCTATTCTTGGAAAAATTGTGTCACTCAGTGCTTGTTGAAGCATACTGAGAGCTCGTGAATCTTTTATCTTGTTGTCTTTTAGCTCCTTTCGTTGGGCTCCATTGAGAGTAGAAGGGTCTTCTGGAATGACAAGCCCTTCACTGACAACTTCCCATAAATCATGGGCTTGGAAAAAAGTTTTTATCTTGATGCTCCAAAAATCATAGTTTTCCCCATCAAAAATGGGTACTGGAATAGTCAATGAACGGGATTGGTCAGTCATGAATATATGGTGTGTATATGATATTTTGCAGTTGAGAGAATGTGGGTAGGAAGAAAATAGATTAGGCCCAGATGATAAAGGAACTTGGCTCTGATACCACTGTTAGAAATTGAAACTAGACTGTAAGGAATTTATTTATTTGTGGATAGTTGGTAATAGATTTTAGGTGAAAATTGGTGTAGTAATTCACAGCTAGGTAACAAAGTATAGGAGAAGGATTGTTTTGGACTTAGATGGGAATGTTCTTAGATAGATTACAAAATGGTTGCCTTACATATATATAGGAGGTTGGTGGTATAAGGTGCCAACCAACTTTATTAATGCCAACTAATTTCTACTAGATTCTAGATGATCTAGATGCTTCCAAATATTAGTTAATGCACCTAGCTTTACAAAGCTTATTCTAGAGACTTGAATTCTAGAGACTTCAAATAGAAAATACTAATTAATTTACTAGTAGTTTCTAGATTATTCTAGGAAATGGCATCACAATTCAACAGTTTCACCAAGAGCAGTACGTACGTAGAGGAAGAAAGCAAAAGGCAGAGTCTCTTAATTCTCTGCAGCTAATTCTATTTCATTTCAATCAACTTGACTTAATTTGTGCCCAAGCAAAACATATAGATATATATATGAGACAAAATATTAAAAGTTTTCTTTTTACCAAACCAGACATAACTTGTAGGAGTACCAAAATTACAATTACTCTACTTTGGACGTACGTTAATAGTTTTAACACTAATGAAAGATTGAATTGTAACTATTTCGTCTTTTAAAGTACACCACCAGCTCGAAGGAAGGTGTCCCTGATCACACGCAACTGAACTGCAACATCTCTGATATCCATTCTTTGTCTAGGATCCTCTTCTGAACAAGTAATCCCAATTCTAAATACCCAAATCAAACACTCTTTAACTTTTTGACTTGTATTACCAATTTGATTTTGAGTAGTAGTACTATTGGTGCTTGTGCTTGTGCTTGTCTCCCTCACTTCTACTTGCTGAAAAATTGCAGAATCTGTAATTGCGGCTACTCGTTCAGGAAAAGCCATCTTAGAATAGTTATGAAGGTTCAAGCTTTCGTTGAACATATTGTCAGTGGGCCTTTTTCCGGTAAACATCTCCAATAAGAGAATTCCATAACTGTAGACATCACCATTCGTTGACACCTCACTTCCCATACCGTACTCTGAAATCCGGTCACACATATATTCACATCATTTCACTTCATTTGTATATATATATATATATATATATCATCGAGTGCATTTTTGCTCACCCAATCTCAACCTTTTTATTGGCTAATGCAGTGGGATCTAGGATTAAATGATGATTAATTAATGCTGTAAAGTATTTTGTGTTATACATATTTGAGACACTCACCTCTCTAAATTTATGCTTTACCCTAAGTATTTTATAATATATATATGCATTTGTACCCCCTTCGAAATTTTATAATATATGCATATGTCATTTGATCCTTACAATTTTTTTTTTAATTTTTATTCAAATGAACATCTTATTTACTTAGTTAGACCATAGTATTTAAGCCCTTATAGATATCCATTTAAAACATACGAAGTATTCTTTTTTTTACAAGTGAAACTAATTTTTTTTTTTTATTTTAAAAAGAGGAAATTAATTAAGTATATGAAAACATTTTTTTAAGAAAGCTATGGAGAGTTTCATTTATCTTTGAATACTAATGTTTTAATCCTCAGCCCATATATATAGTGAAACCACTGAACAACCACACAATTTTTAAAACCCGATATTGTAATAGTTTTACAATAAATAAATAAAACAATTGATCAGGGGTACGTGTTGTCCCGAACCCCCCTATGTGCCCCCATTGGGATCAAATCCTAGCTCCCCCTCCTTTTCTTATGTATGATCAGTTCTATCTTTCGAAACTACATTCCCCAGAGCTATGGCTCTGCATTTATATTGCCACCATTTATTTTATTTTATTTTTTTCCAATCATTAAGAACAAAATAAAATAAAACAAGAAAGAAAAAGGAAAGGAGAGGAAAAACTGTTGATTATATAACTGGAATTTCCTTTCTAGTGTCTTAAAATGGGATTGTTTAAAGTGAGAGATGTAGGGGAAGGGAAGCAATTGAGATTGATTAATGAATGTGGGCTTATCATGTTACATGTTTTTCCAACTTAAAGTCAAATGCCTACATATAGATGTACAAGTTATATCTAAATAAATGAAGAGGAAGAAAAAGAAAATATTGCACAGTGACATTAATGCACAAACATACATACCAGGAGGAGCATAACCTATAGTCCCTTTTATCCCTATAGAGCTTGTTTGATTTTCTGGAGGAGTGCCGGTTACTTGTATAAGCAATTTTGCCATCCCAAAGTCCCCAACATGCCCCGTCATTTCATTGTCCAGAAGAACGTTGCTCGGTTTGAGGTCACAGTGAACTATCGGGGTTTGGCACTCATTATGTAGATAGTCAAGTGCAGTCGCGACATCAATAGAAATTTTTAATCTTTGGTCAAGATCTAAGCACGGTGACTCCGCCTTCACCTCATCTTTGTGTTGAATTGGATGCAACCAACCCTCTAGACTCCCATTGACCATAAACTCATACACCAAGGCCTTGAAATCATTTCCGTTATAATCAATACCTGAACACGCAGTTACTAACCTGACTAGATTTCGATGTCTAATGTTCCTCAAAGCCTCGCACTCCGCTATAAAGCTCCTAGAAGCTCCACGATGCTGCACATTAAGAACTTTCACCGCAACAATTTTTTCGTCATCAAGAGTTCCTTTATAAACAGTTCCAAAACCACCAATTCCAACTGAATTGGCGGAAGAGAACCCGTCTGTGGCTTTAAGAAGATCTTGATAAGACACTCTCAAGAGAGAGTATTCTGGTAAGGTTGAAGAAGGCTTATTCCTTCTACTTCTAAGAAAACAAAGAAGGACTAAGCACAATAACCCAAGAAGCCCCAAAGTTGTGGGGATTATAAACTTTAAGGTTTGATAGAATCTTTGTCTCTTCCCGACCCCATTCCAATTGCATTTAGGAAGCTTTAATTCTGGTACACCCCCACATAGCTTGTTATTTCCCAATACTGAAATAGCAGTTGCATTCTTGAGTACACCTTTAGTTGGTACCATGCCCTCAAAATTGTTAAAAGACATATTCATGTATTTAAGAGAAAACCTTCCTAAATATTCTGGAAATTTGGCCAGAAAAATTATTCTGAGAAAGATCTAAATATTGGAGGCCCGTCAATGAACTCAACCATGAAAGAATAGTTCCTTGGAAGTGGTTTCTGTCAATGTATAGGCCTTCCAATGATGTACAACTACCAAGACTAGTTGGGATTTCACCAACTAACAAGTTGTTGGAGAGATATAGTGCACCAACATTTCTCAAATTTCCAACTTCTGTAGGAAGTGAACCAGTGAGTCGGTTATAAGATAGGTCTAAAAACAACGATAAGGAGGAGAGACCAAAGACTTCTTGAGGTATAGCACCACTAAGGTTGTTTTGAAAAAGATCTAACATTAACAAATTTTCGCATTTCCCTAAATCTGGAGGGATGTTACCTTGAAAATTATTTAATCCTAGATAGAGTTCGTTGATCTCACTTAAATTTCCGATGGAAGGTGGAATATTACCTGATAATTTATTTTCGGAGAATTCTGCACGCTTCAGCTTATGAAGCCTACCAATATCACTAGGAATGGTACCAGTGAATTGGTTACTCCCCAATTGCAGTAGCTGCAAGTTTACCAAATTCGTTATCCCATCTGGGATGGTCCCAATTAAGTGATTGCTCCTGCATGTTAGCCAATCTAGCTTAGTCGAAAGATTGCTAATGGATTCAGGTAACACCCCTTCAAAACTATTGTTGCTTAGACCCAAAACTCTTAAGTTGGTGGCATTGGTCAAAGAGGTGATAAAGCTCAAGCCATCAACTTCCCCACTTCCAAGAAGATTGTTGCCAAGGCCTAACAACTCGAGCTTCTGTAGCTTTTCAAAATTAGGGACTTTTCCGCGAAGGTTATTACCCCCTGCTGGAAATATTTTCAGTTGGGATGAATTGGACAGCGAAGCAGGAATGGTACCAGAAAACCGGTTACTACCAATGCTGAGCCATTCAAGATTAGGAAGAGTGTTACCCATGTAAGACGGAAGACTCCCTTGGATGTGGTTAGATGCCACATCCAAAGTTTTTAGAGAAGAGAGGTTGAAAATTGCGAGTGGCAAAGTTCCAGACAAATTATTTGCGCCAAAAGCGAAATCTGTGAGGTTTTGTAATCTGCCTATACAGGAACCAAGCTCGATAGGTATACTCCCTGTTAATGTATTGTTAGACACGTCTAAGCGAACGAGGTGGGAGCAACCAGATAAATTTGAAGGAATTTCCCCACTAATAAGATTTTCGGACATAGACCAAAACCTGTAGTCTGCGTAAACGACCAAATTCTGGAGGAATTTCGTGACTGAAACTATTGTTACTTATCCACATTTTCCTGAGGAAGCTCAAATTTCCAATGTGAAGAGATATGGATCCTCCAAGATTATGAGATACTAGGTCCAACATGATGACCCTTTGGTGGCGACCACCACATGTAACACCAGGCCACTGGCAGAAATGAACATATTCATTCCATAAGCTCATAAACCCGAGTGGGTCGTCACTTATTTTCGCCTTGAGTAAAAGCAAGGCTAGTAGATCAGTCTCATTCCCGAGCTGCACTGCGGTGGCAGCTGCACCAAGAAAGCTTGGAATCAAACACAAGAGAAGAACAAGTTGCATTAAAAGAAATGGCCTTGACACTACTAATCCCATCTGTGGATTTGGAAGACTCTTTGAAATTGAATGTGTTGTTTTTTTTTTCTTTTTTTTTTTTTCTTCTCTCTATGAAATGTAGCTGCAACAGCAAATGGAAGAAAAACAATTAACTTTGTCACTCGGTTCTTAATTACGTGGTGGTATAATATTTCATAGCTTGCTCTGTTTTGCTCTGTTATGAAGATCAAGAAGTAGATGTTTAAAATCTTTTACACTATGTTTGGGAGTTTTAAAATAGAGAGAAAAGAAGAATTTACTCTCTCATTTTCTTTCTTTATTATTATTATTATTATTTTTTTGTTGAATCTCACTTTCTTTCGTTTGGTAGTTTTAGTGAGGAGAGAAAATGAGAGAAAAGTAATCCCCACTTTCTTTCTATTACTTTCTCTCCAAAATGGGAAGAAATGGAGAGAAAAGAAAGTGAGGATTAATGAATTTTTATTAAATCCATAACACCCTTTATTTAATTCCTAACAAATTTAAATTACATCCAAGTCCTAAGGCTAATATAATACACTATTATATACGTTACTCACAATTGCTTTTAAAAAGAAAAAAAGAAAAAGAAAACACTCACGTTAATCACAAGCACGTCTCTCCCACAAGCTTCTGGGTTCTCTCTTCATTTGGTATCTCTCATCCTCTCTCTGCAAAAACAAAAAGGTACGATTGATGGATAGAATGGTAATGTTTTTTTTTTTTTTTTTTTTTTCTTTTTTCTTTTCGTTGCAACTCCCAAACAAGAGGAAAGAAAGTAACTTTCTTTCTCTCCTAAACTCCCAAACAACATGAAAGAAACCATTATCATTTCTCTTATTTTCTTTTCTCTTCTCACTTACGACTTTCTTTTCTTTTCTCCCCTAAACCCCAAACATGGTGTAAAAGTAAAATTCTGCTCTTGATTTTCGTCTTCTGGTTGGCGTATAATGACGGGTAACAAGAAAAAGAATCATTGACTTGAAGGCCAGCAAGCAAGGCCTTGTCATTTTGTGCGATTTGAGTTTTCCATTTATTTTTTTGGAGGTAAATTATAGTAACACCCCCCTCAATTATAACTCATTTTCAAATACCCCTAAAACTATGAAACTCGACAAAATGACCCTCTCAACACTATTGCATTTTTCACTAATATCTTTTCCGTTAAAATTCTATTCAAAAAAGAAACAAACTTTTTATATCATGTGAACGACATAGGATAGAAAATTTTTACATGATATCTATTTATCTCTCTTTGAGTCATTAGAAATTTTAGGACAAAATTCTCATTTGTTGCTACATAATTGTCCTTTGTTGTACACATGATTTTAGGCAATTTTGTTCTAAACTTCTAAACGACTCAAGGGAGAGATACAAATGTCATGATGCTGCACTTTTATATCATCTATTGGGAACATGATACAAACTGTTGGAGAATAATATAAAATTAAAGAAAATTAGCACATGTTGAATCCACAATATATATAGGGTGACTGGGATGAGGCGCGATACACTTTCTTGAGATGTCACACGCCCTTTACGGATAATATCATTTGCAGTAGAAAACTGACACGCCATTTCCTGGATACAACAGCCCAGTCACCCTTACCATAAACCCATCAAATTTGCACAATTTAACAAGGCAAAAGCTTATCTCTAGTGCCTTTCTTTACCCAAACAAGTACTTGTAAAAAAAAAGTACTTGCTCAAAGAAGTACTCATGAGAAATGAATAAAATATTTGTTATACTCTGGAACAAAATGAATCTCATGCGTATGAGAAATATAAACTCAGTGGGAAGTGTATATATGTATCCGTACAAGTACATATACGTCTATGGAGAATACATATACATTACTGATTAAATCCTGACATTTACTACATATAGCTAGTAAGGCTTTGTAACTGCAGAAGTTTTAAACAGCCTTTTGTACAAATATATGTTATGGAGGTTGGGTAATAAAACTCCAAATGATTTTAAACTATAATTGACACATCATCAAAAACGTTAATCTTTTGGATATCTATATAATAACTTACAACAATTTTGAGGACAAAAAAATTGATCCAAGAGTCCTAATTAAAGCTCCATCTGACATTTTTTATCACAACCATCCACTAAAACTGGACACTTTGAACCGTTGTATTGAAAAATCCTACAGCTGAAAATCTCTCCCCCAGAGCACCTGACACACATCATCTCCTCCCTCTCTCACAAACTGACAGGCCCCTCTTTTCTCTCACTGTCTCCCTCGATCTACACGTATCCCATTTTTCAAGCATTCAAATTTCAAAAAGAAAAAAAAATTAAACTGAGACGTGAGAATTGAGAAGGCATGACAAACATCCCTACTCCACATCCCAACCTCTCCTCTCTCTCTCTCTCTCTCTCTCTCTCTCTCTCTCTCTCTCTCTCTCTCTCTCTCTCTCTCTCTCTCCAATCTCGGCCTTCTCTCTCTTCGGTGTGTTTTCTAAGTTCTAGACATGGAGGAAGTGAGGAAAGTGTTCAATCGATTTGAGGGGTGATTACGGTGATTTGTTACAGAAGAGCTAGGCGGCGGAGGTGAGCCGCATGATTATTGAGATCTACTGATTTCTTATTTTTCCTTTTTCTGATTTGTGATTTTTCCTTTTTCTAATTTGATTTTTCATGGGAGTTAACTGATTTCTCCATGCTATTTCTCTTTCCATCTATATCTAAGGTTAGGGTTTCTGATGTAGGGTTTCAATATCAATGTTTTGGGGTTTTTTTTTTATTATCTCCATCCTAAACTAGATTCTGTCTAATCGTTCAGGTTTTCATGCTTTCTTTGGTTTGAGTTTGAAATCTTTATCTTCCCCTCATCTTTGGAATTTTAGCAATTGCATGAATCGTTCAAGATGTTGTTCTATCTTTAAGGTGAGTATTTCAAATCTGGGTTGTGTTTCACTTTTGTATGTGTGTAATCAAAAGGATCCTAATCGGGACTTGAGTCCATATATCTTCGTCCCTCGATTTACATGTCTTCATGTTGAGTCCATATATTTCGTTGCCGCTTTTTTTTCGCTCTCTCTAATAGTAACCTCTCTCTAACATGGGGCTCACACACACACACACGTGCGTGCGTGTGCACGCACACAATATTGGTATGGTATGTATCATGAATTTGTTTTGCGTTTGCTCTGCTCACGAATCAATTGGGTTACAAAATTGCCGGTGTTTAGAAGGCGAATTTAATGTGCTTATGGATTTCCATTTTTTTGTGTCCTTGCAGTAGTGGTTGGAGTAAATGAACTATCAAGTAAACGATTTGTTACTTATTTGCTATTATATTTGGAAATGTTGCCTTGAAGTTTGGATGGGCTTTTGACCCTTTTTTATGTTTTTGTTTGTTGTAACCAATGATGATCTCAAACAGTCCCTTTCAATTGAATTCGCAGCCCACAAGAATTTTCTCGAGAGATGAATTTTCTGTGGGTAGTTATCTATTATCTCTCTCTGTTGTTTCTAATTTCTAATTCTCACATTGCTTTATTTTCCATGTTTTAATTTGTATTAGCTTACTTGCATCAGAGTAGAGCAAAAGCCCATTGTTGTTGTTAATTACTTTTAAAAAATAGCCATTTGAGTCAAAAGTTAGATTAAGTTTTCACAATATCTGAGTCCAAGTGGACTCTGGCACACCCAAATACACCACCACATAATGTTATAGTAAACAGCTCCAAACTCTCAACTATGTGCTACAGACAGTTGGTTTTGAGTTCATTTTTAAATCATTCCTGCGTTGATTTTGAATTCTGATCACTTTTGCTTGAAAATTATTTTGAATGGTCTTTTGCTCTCAATCCATTTTATGAAGCAAAATAGGTTTTTGCTAACAATATGCAAATTGATTAGATTTTCACCTCTGCCACTTTGCTTCGCCATTGTTCCAAGCATTGGTATTTATCAAATTTTAACTTTTTCAGTTAAATACATGTATTTGATTTCTTTTGGGTGATCACAAGCTGTCATTGAAAAGGAATGCGAGTTGAAGATGACAGAGGAAGAGCTACTTATTTTACAGGAAAAACTTGCATGCAATGAATCTGTGAAGTATTTCCTTTGCTTCTCTGTCAATTTCCTACAGTTTAGTTCAATGTTTTCACCTCTACTCTTTCTTTACTATAGACCTTCCATTCATAATCACATGGTTAATTTGTTTATTTTTATTTGTTTTGATGTAAAATGTTTTTCAAAAGGTGAAATTTTTTCTAAAAAACATTTTACATTAAAACAAACATCGCTTATGTAGTTTTATTTACCTTTTTTCTTTTTGCGCCATGCCCACGGGCACGAGCAATTACTAGTTAAAGTATATCAGTGGTTATATTTTACTCACTGAGAACCAATTTTTAAAACCACTAGTTAAATGCCATAAGATGTATCAATTTATTATATTATTTTTATTAAATTAATTCAACATTCTCTCATTTATTTGTTGGAGAAATTACGTCTAATCTCCCCATAGAACTTGTAAGAAATCAATGCAAGAATGAAAGAAAATAAAGAAAAATCACACACGAACACCAGATTTCTACATGATTTGGCCAATTATGCCTACGTCCACAACGTTGTAGATTTTCCATCTGCATATATGCTTTAGGGTTAAAAAGAGAGTTATAATCAATTTTTACAGCTGTAGGAAAGAGTATATATAACTTATACAAAGTTTCTTTACGAAATACCTTCCTAATCCAAATAGGAAACTAGAAAATCTGCTGTAGATCCCCGGTCACCCTAATCTCCTAGAGAGCAAGATTCCAGAGTGTACAAGGAATACTCCGCTCCCATATCGCGCTTTTGTCCGCTCACACGGCCAGCACGTGCGACAATGCCTTTCCCAGATTCAATTCCTTCTTTGCGAATAGAAGCTCCACTAAAACTATCCCCGAGCTCTTGGGATTAGGCTCCACCATTCCTACCATTATTTTAATAAAAATTAAATGATCACATACTAGGTAAAGATGAAAAATTCTGCATGATAGGGGTGTCAATGGCTGAACCCCCACTTAGTGTTCATCAAATCTTGCTCCAGAACTAATAGTGACAAGGTCTTAAACTATGGCTGCTTTGGGGATACAAGAGTTCGCGTCATACACATAATTTTTCAGCTATCTATTCCAAGCTTCTAGCACGTTAATGACCATGTGCTAGATCCCGGTTTCTTGAGCACTCTAGAGAATTAGCGTCATTCTCAAAGGAAGCAACTCGACTCCCACACTCAAATATGTGAGTCTATCAAGGATGCTATCATGACTATGACATCCCACCAATAATGGCTATAGAACTCATTAAGAATTGAAAACAACTCAACCTCATATCTGTCATGAGATCCATGCACTTCTAAGATGGGAAATTCCCCGATAAAGCTGCTCAGTTTTAGTGCATGTCCATCAAACCACTCTATGATTCGTTCTTCCTTTTGAACCTAGTTCTCAGGATCTGTGGTCCCAAGGTAGGGTATCCTCAGAGGTGATTCATTTTTTTTTAGCTTTAGGCCAATCCCCCTTGATGCAATCTAGAATTTAACTTTACGTAAAGCTTTTACAGATAATTATCTCCGTAACTCATCATATCACTTGTAAAGGATTTTACAACACTGAACCTGGATTTTCCATTGTAGCATTTATTTCCACTCTTCCATTCAAATCAAGTGCTGTCACAATGGATCAACAGGTGATATTCCAACCCACTTCTTCACTGGCTAAGGCTAAAACTATACATTTAGCTTTAAGGTAGACTTTACAAATAATCCATGTTACTTAGGATTTCACCAAATAGCTCCACCTCCCAAAACAGTAGCTAATGGCATCCCATGAATCACCTCTTAGGGTGTTCCAATCTCATCACTATACGTTTCAAGTACAGTAGAAAAACTCTAGTTAAATAATGTTGGGATGTATATCACATCTGGGATAATCCCATTAATTTAGGATTATGATTTGGCAAGATTCCTATTGTAATTTGGTTTCCTTTGTGATAGAGTTGTATTACTTGTCCAATAAGTAATGGGTTGCTAACTCTATATAAAGGGATGTTGTATAAGAATTTAGGAAGCCCTTGGTACACCAAGTTGGGGGTTTCCGTCATGGGAGTGCATGGTCTAGGGTGATAGAGTGTGAGTTCTTTGGGGTATTGAGAGTAAGTATACAAAGGGTATGAGGGTTGGGTTATGGGATTTAATCCAAAGTGTCTTGTACCAATTGTTTATTCTCCAAGTGAAAGAACGGTTCTCTCGGGTGTGGACATAGGCATGGTTTTTTCAAACCACGTAGAAATATGTATTTTCTTTGGTGTGCTTGTTCATTATTGTTTGTGTGTTTATTGGGGTAATTTGGTTCCGTATTTTTAAATTCCCAAGCCACCAAGCATATAGTTTCTTTAATTATCTCATTACATGATTAATGGTATTCAAATTATAATCAACAATTTATCATCTTGAAAATTTCAAGGTATCACAAAAAAATCGTCTTGATTAATTCCAAGGAATCCAGTAATTTAAAGTTTTCTTTCTCATCTGATCTTAAATCAATTCAAGATATCATGTCATCTTGGAAATATCCAAAGCTATCAATTTTAATAATTTTGAATTAAAACCGAATAATTCATCTTGGAGAATATCCAAGGCAATCACAAAATAAAGCCCTTGGATAATATCCAAGGTAAACACACGTTGCCAAATAAATAACATTACTCTTATCATTGTACTTTGCAAGCATTTTAAAATATAAAAAGAACACTTTCATTTTTGTAAAAGCCCCCACTATTTAGAATCTCCAACTTCTTGCACTTGATATCTAAATCTAAGTAATTTTCATCCAAACCAAAACAACAAGGACAAATGAATTCCATATGATCCATTAACTTGTATCGAGGCAATTAACATATAGTCAAGTGCCCAAGAAAAAAAACTATATAGAACAACTCAATTTTTTTAAAGCCCCACTATAGAAAAATCTTTAACTCACAATTTATAACCCATTATATAAATAAAGTCACAATTTTTTGTCATAAGAGACACCCAACAAGCTTTCTACATAGAAGTATATATTATTCTATCAAAACAAAAGTTAGACGAAGTAGATGGGCTAGGTACATCAATCTGTGCCATATAATAGTTATAGAAACATTTTTTTTTCCTTTTTGTTACCCCACCAATTAGACTTTTCATTAGTCTTGTATAGAGTAAACGATATTCATAGAATATAATAGCACCAAAGCTGAATTAAAAATTATCATACGCAATAATCCTACTATATATTTCGCGCATCTAGATCATAAAAAAGAATTTTGCGTGGCTCTCATCCAAGCTAATGTTCATTTTCTTACCAGTGTGTAGTCCAAATTGCTTATTTTCAAGAGAATAAAAAAATGTAGAAATGATCACAACCTTTTATCCCCACTATTTTCATAAGATATAATCGTACATCTCAAAAAGAAAATTTAGAAAACATACCTTGGTCATGGAAAAGTATCTGCAAATAAAAAATTGAATTCGTGCCACTCACATTATCATCTGTCTCAAATTGTTGGAGAATAATATAAAATTAGCCACCAAGAAAATTACCACATGTTGAATCCATAATATATAGAGTGACTGGGATGAGGCGTGATGCACTTTCTTGAGATGATACACGCCCTCAAAGGATAACATCCAATGCAGTACCAAACTGGCATGACGCTCCGGGATACAACAGCTCGGTCACCCTTGCCATAAACCTATCAAATCTATGCAATTTGACTAGACAGTAAGCTTGCCCTAAGTGCCTTTCTTTACCCAAACAAGTACTTAATTCCTAAAACAAAAGGACTTATGAGAAATGAATAAAATATTTGTTATATTATTGGAACAAAATGAATCTAATGTATAAGAGAAATATAAAGTCAGTGGGTAGTGTATATATGTTTCCGTACAAGTACATATACATCTATGGGAAATATATATGCCTTATTGATTAAATCTTCATTTGTGTGTTTTCATAAACCTGACATTTACTACATATAGCCGGTATGTAATTGGGGAAGTTTTAAATAGCCTTTTATACAAATATATGTCATGGAGGTTGGGTAATAAAACTCCAAATGATTTGAAACTAAACAGTTTTTTCATATTGATAATTGTATAATTACCGTTAAAACACATCTTCAAAAACGTTAACCTTTTGGATATTAAAGCAAATCAACGGTTATATATAACTCACTGAGAATAATTTTTAAAACCACTAGTTAAATGCTATAAGATGTATCAATTTATTATATAATTTTATTAAAATAATCTAGTATTCTCCTACTTATTTTAATAAAAATAAATCATCAAATATTGGGTAAAGATGAAAAATTGTGCATAATAAGAGTACCAATAGCTTGAACCCCCACTTAGTGTTCAAAAAATCTTGCTCTAGAGCCAATAGTGACAAAGTCTTAAACTATGACTGCTTTGGGGATACAAGAGTTCGTGTCATACAGATGATTTTTCAGCACTCTATTCCAAGCTTCTAAGTTTGCACGTTAACGGCCATGTGCTAGATCCCGACTTCTTGAGCACTCTAGAGAATTAGCCCCATTCTCATTGGAAACGGCCCCTCTTTCACACTCAAATAGGTAAGTCTATCAAGGATGCTCTCCTGACTCTGACATGCCACCAATAGTGGCTATAGAACTCATTAAGAATTGAAAACAACTCATTTCATATCTGTAATGATATCCATGCACTTATACCATAGGGATGGATAGCCAATGAGCTAGTGCTCAGTTTTAGTGTATGTCCATCAAACCACTCTATGATTGTTCTTCCCTTTGAATCTAGTTCTTAAGATCTCAGGTCCCTAGGTAGGGTATTCTTATAGGCGACTCATTTTTCTTTGGGCTTTAGGCCTATCCCCCTCGATGGAATCTAGAATTTAACTTTAGCTTAAGCTTTTATAGATAATTATCTCCATAGCTCATCACATCACTTGTAAAGGATTACACAATACTAGACTTGGATTTTCAATTATAGTACTTATTTCCACTCTTCCATTCAATTCAAGTACTGTCACAACGGATCAACGAGTGATATTCTAACCCACTTCTTCACTGGCTAAGGCTAAAACTATACATTTAGCATGCATCAAGGTGGACTTTACAAATAATTCATGTTGCTTAGGATTTCACCAAATAGCTCCACCTCCCAAACCATTAGTCAATGGTATCCAATGAATCACCTCTTAGGTTGTTCCAATCTCATCACTATACCTTTCGAGTATAGTGGAAAACCTCTAGTTAAATAAGCCACCAAAAATTTAGTTTCTTTAACTATCTCATTACATAATTAGTAATGGTATTCAAATTACAATCAAAAACTAATCATCTTGAAAATTTCAAGGTATCACAAAAAAAAATTGTCTTGATTAATTCCAAGGAATCCTGTAATTTAAAGTTTTCTTTCTCAAGTGATCTTGAATCAATTCAAGACATCCTATCATGTTGGAAATATCCAAAGCTATCAATTTTATTAATCATGGATAAAAATTGAATTATTCATCTTGGATAATATCTAAGGTAAACACACATTATCAAATTAATGACATTACTCATATCATTGTACTTTGCAAGTATTTTAAACATAAAATCATACTTATATTTTTTAAAAACCCCCACTATTTAGAATCACCAACTTCTTGCCTTGATATCTAAATCCAAGTAATTTTTGTCCAAGGCAAAACAACAAGGACAAATGATCTTCATACGATCCATCAACTTATCTCGAGGCAATTAACATATAGTCAAGTGCCCAAGAAAATAATTACAAATCAGCCAAACAACTTAATATTTTTTTTAAGGCTTCCACAATAGAAAAATCCTTAACTCACAATTTATAACCCATTATATAAATAAAATCACAAATTTTTGTCATAAGAGACACCTAACAAGCTTTCTACATAGAAGTGTTTATTGTTCTTTCAAAACAAAAGTCCAATGAAGTAGATGGGATAGGTACATCAATCGATGCCAGATAACAGCTATAGCAACAATTTTTTTCCTTTTTGCTACCCCACCAATTACTCTTATCAATAGTCTTGTATAGAATAAATGATATTCATAGAATATAATAGCACCAAATCTGAATTAAAAATTATCTTACGCAATAGTTCTACTATATATTGCATCTAGGTTTTCAAAAAACAATTTTCTGTGGCTATCATCCAAGCTAATATTCATTTTCTTACTACAGTGCAGTCTAAATTGCTTATTTTCATAAGAATAAAAAAAACATGGAAATGATCACAACCTTATATCCCTGCTATCTTCATATGATATAACCGTGTATCTCAATAAGAACATTTTGAAAATATACCTTGGTCATGGGAATAGTATCCACAAATAAAAAAATGAATTCTTATCGTTCACATTATCCTCCATAAATATCGTCTCAAATTGTTGGAGAACAACATACATTTAGCCGCCAAGAAAACTATCACATGTTGAATCCACATATATAGGGTGACTGGGATGAGGTGCGATAAGCATTCTTGAAACGATACACGCCCTCTACGGATAATATCTAGTGCAGTAGGAAATTGGCACGCCGTCTCTGGGATACAACACAGCCAGCCATGCCCTAAACCCATCAAATCTGCACAATTTGACAAGGCAGGAAGCTTGCCCCAAGTACCTTTCTTTACCCAAACAAGTACTTCCTCAAACAAGTACTCATGAGAAATGAATAAAATATTTGTTATATTACTGGAACAAAATGAATCTCATGTATATGAGAAATAATCATTGTGTAGTATATATATATACTCGTATAAGTACATGTACATCTGTGGGGAATATATATCCATTATTGATTAAATCCTCATTTGTGTGTTTTCATAAATCTGACATTTACTGCATATAGCCGATAAGGCTTTGTAACTGTAGAAGTTTTAAACAGTGTTTTATACAAATGTTTTTTATGGAGGTTGGGTAATAAAACTCCAAAAGATTTTAAACTGAGCAACCTTTTCATATTATCATTGTATAATTACCGTTAAAATACATCGTCCAAAACGTTAACCTTTTGGATATTAAAGCAGATCAATGGTCATAGATTAACTGAGAACCACTTTTTAAAACCATTAGTTAAATTCTATAAGATGTGTCAATTTATTGGATTATTTTGATTAAAATATTTCAATAATCCCCCACTTATTTTAACAAAAATAAGTTGATCACATATTGGGTAAAGATGAAAATTTATGAATAATAAGGGTGCCAATGGCTTGAACCCCCACTTAGGTTCAACAAATCATGCTCTAGAGCCAATAGTGACAAGGTCTTGAACTATGACTGCTTTGGGGTACAAGAGTTTGTGTCAGACACATAATTTTTCAGCACTCTATTCCAAGCTTCTTAGCTAGCACGTTAATGGCCATGTGCTAGATCCCGATTTCTTGAGCGCACTAGAGAATTAGCCCCATTCTCATAGGAAGCGGACCCATTTCCACACTCAATATGTGAGTCTATCAAGGATGCTCTCATGACTCTGACATCCCACCAATAATGGCCATAGAACTCATTAAGAATTAAAAACAACTCAACCTCATTTCTGTCACGAGATCCATGCACTTATACTATAGGAATAGCCAATGAGCTAGTGCTCAGTTTTAGTGCATGTCCATCAAACACTCTATGATTCATTCTTCCCTTTGAACTTATTTCTCTGGATCTCTGGTCCCTAAGTAGGGTATTGTAACACTCATACCCGAGAAAAAGGTTTAATAATCTCGCAATATGCATTAATTAATATTAATTAGTGTATAAGAATAGATTAGGGGAGGCTTGGACTCGCCCATGGAAAAGTCCCAGTGAGGAGGGACAGGTTTGAAGTGGGACCTAGTGAAGAGCCCGGGTAATGAATTTGCATTTAAATTATTATATGCATTTTATATGACTAATTGAAATATGTTTAGTTGCTTTTATATCAAATGGTTTATATGTTTGATATATACTAATTAACCCAATAAGGATATGTTTGCAAAAATGTGCATAATTAGTAGGTACGTTAGCAATTTCATAAATATTTGGGACCACGTGTGGGACCCATACGGGATTTAGTCAAACACTCATTTGAGTTTGGTATAGTTTAAATAAGCTTCATAACTGGTAGGGGTATAATTGCAAAACTAGCGAAACTTAGGGGAGGCTATAATTAAAACACAAAGTTGGGATTTACATATGAGTGACACCTATGCTAATGACTCATCAAGAGTCTTCCACCTCATTTGATTAGTTAGCAAAACATTTACAGAAGAGATTCACGAAGGGTCTCGATGGAAATTGACGACGGAGCTTTCGGTGCCGAACGACACGCTGTTTGACATCGGTTTTCGAAACAGGCTACATATTCGGACTCCTAGAGATGAGTATAATGCGTTAGTACTAATCTTATGGATTTCTAAGATAGTTTTTCCGCGGCCCAATTTGGGGGTGTAGCTTATAACTTGTATATTTTGTATAGGATTTATACTTGGACCTCACTAGGCTCTTAATTCTTTAAGTAAGAGTGAAATCCGAGAGGTGAGTGACTCTAATCCATGGGCTGAATGTATAATTGTGTTTAATGTTACAATTTATGATGTATTATGTTGATTATGATGTTAGCATGTTGAATTATGTTGGTTAAAGCATGATATTATAAATTGGAAGTTATTATGCTTAATTTGCAAGGATTGCCTGTGTTATGTAGGTTGAAGAAAGCCTTATGTTGATTCACCATGGATTTACTTCATAATAAGGAGACGTGGAAAAACACAACGGTGTAAGGGTACTCACCACTTAACTATGTAAAGGTGTGTGGGTGAGGACCCAGCTGTGAAAGAGTATATGAGATGGTGTGAATTAGAGGTGCTATATGCGCATAAGGAAAAAAGGCAAGAGCGACGACACGGTGAATTGATATTTGGTCTTTTGGAGACTAAATTATATGTTGATTGTTGATTTGTGCATTGAATATGACATTACACTCATACATGTGATTAGTTTTACTCACTAGGCAAAAGCTTAAACAAATACTACTTTCTGTTGTGGTTATTGAATAACCACCGCAGGTACAACACGGGAAGAGGAAAAGAAATGATCGATATGACGAGTTGGGCGTCGGGGTTATGAGATGTGTGTTAATATGTTCATAAATCTAGATGTTTCAGTTTCCTAATGCAACTTGTGATTTGGAGATGTATAGTTAACTCATGTTTTGGAAAACTTGTAATATGTAAGGTTCAATTTGGTGTTGGTTATACCTTGTGGTATGGGTTGTAATATGTTATCCATAAGTTGTGTGTGTGTATGGAGAGAACTTTATGGATTATGTAACTTTGAAAGGCAAACTAGGTTTGGGGTCTTTTGTTTGACAAGTTATACTCAAGTGGAAAAAATGTGGTTTGATGCATGTTTAAGCTCTTAGTTGGAGCATTATGAGTTTGTGTGTGTATAACTAATCAAGTATGGGCAAAATGATCTTTTGTAACTCTAAGGTTTGAACAACCTGAGTTTTGGGAGGATGTAGTATATCAAGTCCAAGTTGATGTTGTTTACAAGTTTTGCTATGTGGATTGTACTTGCAAACCACAAGTTATGTATATTGGGAGGGGACTTGGGATTTAGCTAGCCAACTATGGATGTTAATTAGCTTGTTCTTCCTTATGCTTGCATGTTTATGTATATTGATTGGAGAAAATGAGGAGTTTGATGCAAGTTTATGTTGCTAGTGAAGGATTAATGTGCTTTAAGTGTTAAAACAATTTCTTAACTATTTTGAAATGCTTTTGAAAACTCTCATGGTGTTTGGTTAATGTTTGGAGACATTTGGGAACACTTTTGAAATGATTTGGATGTTTCCATATGATTGTTTGACTCAAAAGGAAGTTGTGTACATGTTTTGAATGAGTTTTGATTGTAAACAAGGTATTTGCAAAGCTTATGAATTCATTTTCAACAAGTTTCTATGAGCTGTTAGTTTTGACAAAAATGGAATGTTAAGAACTTTGTTTTGATGCAAATGAACTAGAATTGATGGTTTGTTATGAACTAATTGTAGTGGTAATGAGGTTTTACATGTTTGGTTAACATTTGGAAGAGTTTGGATTTGTGTTTGGAATGTTTTCTCAAAGTTCCATGAAGTTTGATTTGATGTTGGGGTGTTTTGGCTTGAAAAATAGGGGTTTTTAGTAGTAAAAATCAAGTTCTGCAGACCCGGATCAATCTGGGTTAAAGGGTGGATCGATCCGGCCCTTTTCAAGGACAATTTTCTAGAAATATTAAAGTCGGATCGATCCGGATTTAAAGGGCGGATTGATCCGCGTGCAAATCTGCTGCACGTCGGCTTTTACGAAAACGTGCATAACTCTTTCTAGAAAACTCAAATTCGCGCGCTGTTTTTTGCGTTGGAACCGGGACTCAAAAAGCTATCTTTTGATGTAAAATTTGACCATACTTTATTTATGACCATTTTGCCCTTGGGGCTATTTTATCAAAATAATGTCATTTTGTGTTGTTAAATTCATGTTTTTCTTAAGAATTTACATGTTTTCTTTGCTAATTAGTGTACTGGGGTGCTTATACCATTGTTACACCTCATCCGTCCAGGGCGGGTTGGGGTGTGACTTGTATCCTCATGTGCGATTAATTTTTCTCTAGGTTTTAAGCCTATTTCTCTCGATGCAATCTGGAAATTAACTTTAGCTAAAGCTTTCATGGATAATTTTCTCCATAACTCGTCACATCACTTTTAAAGGATTTCACAATACTAGACTTGGATTTTCCATTGTAGTGCTTATTTCCACTCTTCCATTCAAATCAAGTACTGTCACAATGGATCAATGGATGATATAACTAGCACTTTACATGAGTGTTAAATTTTACACTATAGCTTTTGAACCACAACCATTGAACCACAACATATTATACATTTTCACACAACCTTTGAACCAAAAATATGAGTGTTAAATAAAAAGAGATAGATCACATATTTACTCACATCGGACGGTGATCATTTTATCCATAGCTTGCAGATCATCATCAAAGCCAGTCAAGGTTCTTATACCTATATGGCTATATATATATTTCCTATTTTTAAAACAAATAGCAAAATTAATCAAAAACATTGAAGAATGTTTAGATCGCCGGCGAGGAATTCAGGCGAGTTCGTCTGGCAATAGAAAGTTGAGATCCAAATCGAGGCCTTGAACAGCTTCATTTCGTTATGGTTAGTGTCGATAATAGAGGAAGAGTCGGAGTCGCTCTGGACTTGGACCCCACGGCTTTGCGCGTGATCAAACATCAACCATTGATTCTGATGAAGATGGAAAAGGCAATCCTGATTCATCATCTTCGATCGCAACTTCGCATCACTGTCTCTAAGCGTCAATGGTTTCTCTGAAATTTATTTAGAGAGATAATATATATATATATATATATGAGAGAGAGAGAGAGAGAGAGAGAGAGAGATGGAAAGGAGAGAATTAGTGGGATTGGAATATATATATTTTAGGCGTGTGATTTTAGGAGTGAATTATGGGATTAATTGCAGATGAAATATTTGCTCTTGATTGTCGCGCAATTTTTGGGGAAGGGCTAATATTTCATATAAAATTTAGTAGACTTATCAGTGAATTATTTTTGTTGGTGGGCCTATTATGAACAGCATGGCCCTGATAGGACTTAATATTAGTTTACCCTAAAAAAATCGGGTCTGGGGCACTACCCCTCAAACACCCATGTAAATTTGTTCCCTTAAGATTAAATTCTGACTCCGCTCCTAAGTTATGTGATTTATAAATGAACAGATTTGATACATTTTAATATTTAGTGGGTGCGCATTTACTATTTAGAGACAATTATGAGGAATCTATAACACACGCTTAAACTCAAAGAATACATTTTTGCTCATCCAAAAATTGCTCACCCAATACCATCCAACTCTCCCATTGGTCAATGTAGTGGGACCTAAGATTAAATGAGAATTAATTAATGGTGTAAAATCTTGAATCCCACTACATTGCCCAATGAAAAAATTAGGTAAGCAATTGGTGAATAATATTTAGGTGAACAAAAATGCTCCCAAACTCAAATAGAGAAACAGAGTGAAGTAAATTAACCTCACCCTGTTTCTGCACCCCAAAACATGCCCTTGTCTTATCAAAAAAACAAGCTTTTTTCTCAAAAAAAAAAAAAAAGCTTTGAAAATATGGGGTCTAACAATACAAGAATAGGACTTTCGTGGGTGGATGTTTTGACGATGGGCTCAATGCCTCGCTACAAAGCAAGGTTGTATCTGGTAACTTAAGGACCTGTTTGGGAATTGCTAAAATTTGTTCTAGTTCAGTCCAAGTTTCATTTTCTAACTAGTCTCACTTTCTATCATTGGGCACCGACTACTGTGCAAGGAATGAACACTCACCTAAAACTTAAATTCATAGAACCGGTTCATTTCAGTCTCTAAATTTATGACTTTTAAGCATTCTTTCTAGAGTGAAATCTGTCTATGGGAATGGTTTGGTCTACCCCGCCCAACTAAAGACTTGGAGCTCAAATGCCGCTCCGCAACTTCCTGTATTCCCAATTCAGAAAAAGTTGTATTATATCTTTTCTGTTTAATTCTTTCTTTCTTTCTTTTTCTTTTTCTTTTGTATAAAGAGTGTGCTAGACCAAGTGGCGTTGTAGTCACATCAGGTCTCGTGAGATCGCCAGATCGAATCCCCCCGGTGGAGGTGGCATAGCATCTCTGTTATTAAAATTAATTTAAAAATTGGTTAAAATCTGAAAAGTGAGAACAAATTTGAACTATTAAATAGGTAGAGATCAATGGTTCAAAATGCCTTATATTTTGGATGGTTAAGATGCATAATTACAATTAAGATTAATCTTGACCCATAAAGCTTTGTTTGGTTTGCAGAGAAGAAAAGAAAAGAGAAATGAAAACAAGAAGGAAACTCGCTAGTTCCCTTTGTGTTTTTTTTCCTTCATACCCAACTAATATTAAAAATTCTAAATTATAATTGGAATGTACGAATAAATGAAGGAAAATGACTGACATCATTTATAATGTTTAATTTATTTCTCAACTTATTCACTCTTTTCCTACCATATTTTTTCATCATTTTCCTTTTTAACCAAATTACAAAAGAATATGTTTTCCTCTATATTCTCTTTTCTTTACCTTCACTAAATTTAAAAACCAAATTAATCAATTTTTTTTTTTTAAAGGGAAATCATTCCTCCCTTAATATGTAGATCCTACAAGCTACAATATAGGCTCAATGACATCTTAACACAGTATAACTATGCACTTAGATATAGTAAACATTTTACATGCAATAGGTTCAATTAGATCAGGTGAGGAGCTAATGACAAGCTAGCTAGTAGCAAGCCTACCATGGCATATGGAGAAGACATCATTAACACATGATAGAGAAAGACACTTTCATCGTAAAACTCGAAAGTGGATAATATAGGCTCCTCTCCACCGTCCCATAACATTGTTATTCCTTTCTCATGCATTACATTATTAATTTCAATAATAACCCCAAAAAAAAAAAAAAAAACTGCTCTTTTGTAAAGACGGAAAGTTGGAATTGAAGTTTGGGTAAATGGCATTATGTGCCCCCAATCTCTCTCTCTCTCTCTCTCTCTCTCTCTCTCTCTCTCTCTCTCTCCTAATTCTAGAGCTTTGGAGCAGTCTTATCTGAAAATGATGAAATCAAGTTCAGGTTCAAATTAAGTGTCAATTTTGTTGGTTCTTATGAAAATTATGTTAGTTTTATAAGGTCCATAAAGAATCAGTTCTTGGGTCTTTTTAATACCAGACCTAGACTTCAATTTATCTCAAAAGTAGCTAGACAAACACATAATTATTAGACAAGTCTATAGTGAGCAGTTTTTCATATGAGAATGCAGGTTTTTACCGTTGAATGAGAATCTGACAATAAATACATCTCCAGATTATTAGGAATCTTATAGCTAGATTCTCATCAATCCAATAGTTAAAATTCGCCTTCTCATATGAAAAGCTTCTCACAATAAACTTATCCTAATTATTTTAGAATTGGTTTTTCTCTAAACCAAATAATCGATTCTCCTATTATCCAAACAGTCTATATTAAGCAATAGTTGAAGCACTTGCAACTTTTGCTTGATTGGAAGGGCTAGACTCTTTGTTTTGAGAGAATTGAATGAAGATGTTTGATGTCTTTAATTTATTGTGTTGGGAAGACAAATAGGGGGTCCATGTCCATGACCACCAAACCAAAATTAAGTGGGCAACAGCCTAACCATAATTGAATTTCAGAATTAAAAATTGCATTATTGTGTAGAATAAGAGCATCCAGACAAACTGCCGTCATGAGTCATTCACTCTACACTACACCAATCCCTAATCTACTAAACTTGAATAAAAGACTACTAGCTAGCTTTACCATTCTACTGTCACTTAATATTGACTTACATGAACGATTACATGCATAAACACATCTATTTACATGTACGTGGAACTTGCTATCCTAATCGATCCTACTATAACACACACAAGGATGGAGTTGGGAATTATTTTGGGGGAGGCCAGGTTGAGGACTATGCAGGGTTTTAGAGTAAAATAAATAAATAAATAAATAAATAAAATAAAAAAAAATTGGGGGTCTATTTCTACATATATGGTAATGAGATTAAAAAAAAAAAGATAGTGAGATAAATATACCAGAGATAAATATAAACCATTCAGCAAGGTATAATGTCAAATTGGGTTTGGAATGCTTAATTAGATTGAGCTAAAATGAGAATACACATAATAAGGTTTGTATTAGGGTGGTCTTGGGCTAGAATATCACATGGGCTATAATGTATGGTGTCAAATATCAGGTGAGTTTGAGGTGGGCTAGATTACATTCGGACTAAATGTAACATATAGTAAAAAAAAAAAAACTGGGGGCTATGCCCACCTCAACCCTTGAAAGTTCTGCCCTTGCAAATACACGAGTGTAATAGGATATAGCATCAATCACTCTAGGTGTGTATGTAAGTTGAGCTGCTCAACAAGTTCTCTCAAATAGGTTTGATAAGGGATAGACACATATTCGTTTGTTTAATAGACAAACCAAACTCAAGCATATATGAATTAGGCTCATTTCAGACAATTTAATAAACAAGCCAAGTTTAAGCATATATGAACTAGGCTCATTTATACCAGTCAAAATCAAGCTTAATTGGAAGGCTAGTGAATAGATCGACTACAATGTATATGAGTCAAACTCAAGTTTGGATTTCAGGATCGTTTAATAAACAAGTCAAACTTCAAGCATACATGAACTCGGCTTGTATTCCTTTGTTTAATAAACATAAACAATTAATCCATACTCAAGATTGGATTGTAGGCACGATTAATAAACAAGTCAAGCTCACTCATGCATGAGCCTATCTCGACTCGGCGTACACCCCAATCAAACCTATTCTTCATTGGAAAATAAAAATGGATCTATCTCATAAAAATTGGAGAGTAAAATTTACAATTATGGATGATAAATAACTTTACTTTAGGTCATTTGTAAAATTACTTGAGTGCCCTCATTTTAAGGATATCGCATGAACTTTTTCGTCCACCTCCATATGTTTGTCATGTAATCAGTTAACATTTCCATATGAGTACTGCTACTAAATACAACCACTAGATTTCTCTCTACACTCACGTTGTGCAGTATGGAGGAGTACATGAACCATCTCTTGTTATACATGTGAATGTGGAGAGAAATTTAGTCAATCCATTTAGTAACTCCCTTTCCATATATATGTATATATATATTGGGAATGCGATAGGCTCTAACAACTTTCACAAACAAAATTTACTAATAGTCTGTCTCTCTCCTGGGGTGGCATTGCAGGGTCCACTGAAATTAACTAGACCCCATAGTACTACCTAGGAGAGAGATAGACTATTAGTGGATTTTGTTCGTAAAAGTTGTTAGTGGCCTAATCATTACTCTCTCTCTATATATATACATATACACATAGAGTCCGGCTCCAGTGCTCACTAGGTGAATGTACTGGGCTTTTAAGCCTAAAAAAATCGCAGACCGCCACGCTAACCCGTGCCCCATCCTGCCGCCCCACTGACACGGGGTTTTTTAGGCTTAAAAGTCCAGTACGTTCACTCAGTGCGCACTAGAGCCTATGTACGATTCTTATCATATGAGGACTCCCTCATTTATAAAATGCACACCCCTCTCTTCTCTCTCTATTCACGTCTCTCTCTCCTATTTTCCCTCTCATAGATTTTAAATCTTTACTGAGTTGAAGGAATTTTTTGAGGAGTTGGAAAAGGAATCCACTAGAAATAGGGGGTCAGACAGATTCATACAAACCCTTCATTGAAAGAAAAGTGAAGGGCGTGCATATTATAAAAGGATAACTCTTGGGACACATAACAATCTCACAAAAATAAGATACATATATCACAATGTGTCTATCTCTCTCCTGGTGGGGTCCACTGATACTGTGGGATCTACAGTATATATGAGGTCTAGCTACACAGGAGAGAGATGGACTCATAAAGTTTATGTATCTTGTTTATGTGTCCACTGATACTGTGGGATCTACAGTATATATGAGGTCTAGCTACACAGGAGAGAGATGGACTCATAAAGTTTATGTATCTTGTTTATGTGTCCACTGATACTGTGGGATCTACAGTATATATGAGGTCTAGCTACACAGGAGAGAGATGGACTCATAAAGTTTATGTATCTTGTTTATGTGAGATTCTTATGTGCCCTAAGAGTTATCCATTATAAAATGGGAGAGTCCACATAAGATAAAAACTGATGTATATGTGTACATAATATATGTGTGGATGTATGTTTGTATGTGTAGTAGGCTAATTAGCATTTTGATTTTTTTTTTAAATGGACAAGAAAGCTCCTTGTCAACCTAAAAAAAAAACGAGAGTATCAAAGTAATTTCAATGGGAGTACTAAATTAATTTACATCAACTGCTTTGCGAAATTACATTAGTTATATCCTCATTTTAATAAAGTGATAGAGGCTTCTTTGTCAAAATAAAATGTACATACGCAGTAGGTTAGCATTTTGCATTTTTCATATCGAAATCTAAATGTTCCCATATTTTTTTTTCTCTCTACACCCACATCCTACATAGAGGATCAGTACATGAAGCATCCCCGGTGGTACAAGTCGGTGTCAAGAGAAAAATGTGAGCTGCATTTAGAATTTTCCGGCTATATATGTATTCTGCACAACATACATAGATTCAAATTTGGCATATAACTGCAGAAAGCAATGACTCGATGCAGAGATAATGAACAAAGACAAAAGAAAATTGTATTTGTTGGTAGACAATGTTGCCACAGATGAGGTGGGAAATGGGGAAGAATTATCTGTAATTCCAAAAGTTGCATCTGTCTTAAGTTTTTAATATGAGCTTTCATTTACATGATAATATGCCAATATTATAACCCAATTTACAAACACTTTAATTTCATTTACATGATTTTCTATTCATATTCATATCTAAATCTTTGAAACCAAAGACCCAACTTAATTTTTTTTTCCCCTTTATCATAATCTTAATCACAGACAAGATGAAGTTGTCATAATTGCAAAATAAAGGGAAAAGTAGCTATCGTACTTTCATACAAAAACAACATTAGTTTAGAAAATACTAATCACACATTATTTCTCATTTTAGAGCCCAACATACTGAAATGATGATTAGGTCTTCCAACAAAATGTCATGTCAGTGAAGAAACTACTATGAGAGTAAAAGCTCTTTTAAGGCATGAAATAGGAAAGCTTACCCAATTTGAGCATGACAATGTTGGCCACAAAGGGGACCTAAAAGAATTTACTTTTAGCCAAAAAAAGGAGAATGTCCCATGCCCACAACAAAAAGAAATATTTTTTAGCATCTTTAAATTGGTCATTATATAAAGAGTACAAAATCTCAACTCATTGCACACAATTAAAGACTATAAAAGTTTTTACTATTAGCCACAAACTAGTTTGTATCTCTAGGAAGAGCTTGGGACAATGACAGGGCTTGGCTCTTCATGTGGAGCTTGCAAGTTCTTGAGGAGAAAGTGCACAGACGAGTGTGTTTTCGCTCCTTATTTCGGCTATGACCAGGCCGCCAGCCACTTCTCGGCAGTGCACAAAGTGTTCGGTGCAAGCAATGTCTCCAAGTTGTTGTTACACCTCCCGGTGCAAAGCCGAAGTGAAGCTGCTATCACGATATCTTATGAAGCATTGGCTCGAATGCGCGATCCTGTGTACGGTTGTGTTGCTGATATCTTTGCACTCCAACAACAGGTTTTCATGCTATATCTTCACTCGAAAACCTGTAAAAATCAAATCGCACACACACACACACACACACGCACGCACACACATATGTGGGGCTTGCTATTCGATCTACTGCTTGAATGTAGTAGGACAGCATTGTTCCAATTTAACTAGACAAGAAAAATCCTGGCCATCTCACAAAAATGATGCCGGCCAGTAAGGAAATTTCGCAATAAGGGTACGAAAGTAATTTATTTCATAGAGACACAAAGTGGAAGCGGTTTGGAGCGTGCAAACATTAATTTCAGATAGATGTTTTATGTATTTAATTAGTGAGGAGGAATTTGAATTGAAATAATATAATTTGATACTAGATTTTGTTTCTAAAAGTCTTACACTAAATTTCCCTACATAAAAATATTATTCGATAAAATGTTAGAGCAAATAAGAACTTCAATCTTGAGGGGAACGAGGTTCCGATAAGGTGACAAGCTTCTAATTAAGAAGCTGAGTCTGAAGTGAGAGTGTGACGTCTTTAGAAGACATGTATTTTTTTTTTTTTCAAAAAAAAAAAGTGCATACTTTTAAATATGCAGTAGGTTAGTAGATCCATATTATATATATAGAAATGGCTGTTCTCTGAAAGCCTTCCTACGTACGTACGTTGCAGGTTGTGAGCCTACAAGAGGAAATAGAAACTCTGGGGAATCAAATTGTTAATCTCGCAGTTGATGTTTCTAGTTGGGGAAGTCCTGATCAAGGGACTAACAACGCAAATAATAACGACGAAATCCAGCTGCAGTTTCGTACCGAGCTTAATAACATGAATATACAAGAGGACTATATATATGATCAGCAGAATAATACACTACTTGCAGATACCGTAAACATGCCAGTAAACTCTAGTCCTCCTGTATATGGATGGCATCAGGACCAAACCTCTGTTTCTAATCTAGAGAGACTCTTTGAAGGAATGGACCAAGGCCTCCTCTTTGCTAGCTGCTCAGGGATGGACAATGGAAACAACATTTACTACTAATAATTAAGAGTGAGTGAAACCTGGGACAGTTTGGTAATTTGTAATATAAGGACTGTTTGGTTGGTTGGTTCTCCACATGCATGGGAACAAGTTTTGTACTACTTCCTCTTGATTTTGTTGGCTTTGCTCAAGAGATGAATGTTTTAGATGTTGGAATAGTTTAGTTTTAGCTTCTAATATCCACCATACATATCCCTTGCATTTAATTGTGAACTATGCCATCAAATGCATAAACACACACACACCAACCGGGGCGGATGCAGAAATTCATAGTTGGGGGATTCATAGTTGGGGGGGGGGGGGGGGGGGGGGGGGGGGGGGGGGGGGGGGGGCTTGGACACCATGAATTTGCACCTCAAAGAAGTCGAGTTTAGGGGGTTTAGGGGGCAGCGCCCGGCGGTGATTTTTTTGAATTTATTTATATGTATTTTTGTGTAGATCATATAAATTAATGCTATAAAACTCAGCACAAAAATTCAAATATTAATAAAACAAAAAAAAAATTCTGAATTTTTGGGAGGGCTCAAGTGTAAAATTTGGGTAATATTTGGGACACAACCAAAACCCACACACCCAAGTCCACACCCTAAGTTGGACCAATGGGAAGAGAGAAAGAGACTGCAAAGTCCACTGTCTATATGAAGTCCACCAGAGTGATGTGAGTAAGGTGTGTAATTCGGTGAGTTATAGGTGTGTCCCTGGCATTGCTCGTAAAATTTTTTATTTTATAAGTATATATCTCAAATTTACCAAAATCTAGGAGACTCAAGCCCCCTATGGATCCGCCCCTGACACAAACTATACCCAACTTCAGCAAGTAAATTTACTCTGCAGGTCTCAGTTCATGAATTGATTCTAGCTAATTGTGATGCCAAGCAAACGCAAAAACACACACACACACACTTGGAAAAAACTATACCCAAGTTCAGCAAGTAAATTCACACTGCAGAGGTCTCAGTTCATCTTTTAATTTTTCAATAATTCTTAATTTATATATCTGTCAACAACTTGCCTTTCCAGAAAATGATCTGACTTTTAATGTTGATTGATTTAGATCAGATTAATCAATGGGATGCTCATAATTATTTTCCCCTGTTGAGATCACATTTATTTCCTCATAACAAATACATTAACTTCATGCAATCATGTAGCAGATTGGGTTGCCACATTATTTTTGTCTGTGGTTTAAAATTGGACACTTAACCCCCTGCAATTTTGGATTAAAGTGAAACTGTTACGATTTCTCTCAAAACTTATGAAAACTCTGAAATTGGCCAAACATATTAACAATTAGCCCCCTTTTGAGGTTAATTTGGGGGTTAATTCTCTATGTGAAGATAATGATGTCATTTAGCCCACTTATATGGGACTAATTTTTAACACTTAATCCCTATGAGGCAGCTAATTTTGGGGTTAACAATATGTGGGGCTAATTTTAACACTAAATTCTCCTATGGAGCTATTTTAAGCGAAATATTAACAGTTTCACTTTAGTCCGAAACCACATGAAAGTTAGTCCACTTTTGAACTATAAGGGGGTAAAGTGTAAATGAGCCTAACCATACAATGGTAAAATATAATTAACCCTATTCAAATTTTCCGGCTTTAAAAGCATATATAAAAATAATAAATAAAAAAAAAAACACCACCACCAATCAAAACCATACATTGTCCTCATCTCGTCTCGATGCGACAGTGAAAGGTGAAATGCTCCATATCAGTAATAAAATAAAATAAAATAAAAAATGGGAAATTCTAATTTCACCCACCATTTTCTCTCGGCACATACCTGCTGCATTAAGGAGGTGTACCTACAACATACCATGTTGTACAGGTGGGTGTAGAGAGAAATATTGTGGGTGCATTTAGAATTTTTCCCAAAAAAAATTGGACACTCATTAAACTGAAGATATCACCGAAAAGCCCTAAATTCAACTTACAATTACTACACCAAACCTATGTTGTTGTTTTTTTTTTTTTTTTTTTTTTTTTCTTTTTTTGAGAAGATGAAATAAATTTCATTAAGGGGCTAGCAGAATCTGACAGAATCAAAGGACCGATACAAGGGGGAACCAGAAGAAAAAAAATTATCCCAATAAACTTGTGTGTAACAAGCAAGAGCATGAGCTACCTTATTTCCATCTCTACCAATGTGGAGAAAATTCCTAATCCTAGCATTATCAGTACAAGACTTGCAGCTTGAAGGAGATGCCCATAAGGATGTAAATCAAAGCATCTGACTTGTAAGGCTCTAACCAAATTTGCTGCATCAGATTCCAGCTCAAAAGAGTGATACCCAGCATCTACCTCTACTTCACATGCACGCAAGACTGCCATAGCTTCAATGTTGGCTGCATCCGTTCTTCCATAAACAAAGAGTGAGATCATATATGAGCAGCATCTGCCCATTACAGTCCCGAAGCTCCACTCCAATACCCGCTCCGTTGATATCATTAAAACAAGTCCCATCCGCATTTAGCTTTAGTGAGCCAAAAACAGGAGGAGTCCATCTGATAGTAGCTCGTGGCAAAGTTATGGACTGAGTATCGACATCACAATTCAACACACTTCAGAAATATTCCTCATAATATTTCTCCGGAAAACCACATATACTATCAACCGAGAAACTTCTGCCTTCGTGAATAATTAAAAGCCCAAGACTTAATTAAAAGTTTCGCAGCCCTAATATCATCATCTGCCTCAAGTTAACAGCCAAGCCAATCCCCAATACATCTTTCCCTACCCAATCAATTGAAGCATTTTGACCACACTACAATTACATTCGGACATATGTAAAGCCCATGAGTAGTAGTTTCACGGTCACCACACCAGGGGCATTGGGGTTCCACCGATATCCCTCTACGGTTCAAATTCGCATTGCAAGGTAAAACATCATGTATCACGCTCTAACCGAACATTTTAATTTTTGGAGGGACATTAATTAACCAAAATTTCCTCCACCGATATCCCCCACTGGGATTCGAAGATGATGGGTTCCCACATTCCATGCTATTCAATGTCATCCCCAAGTGGTATGTCGATCCAACCATGAACATGCTGTTCTTATCCCAAATGCCAGGTCAAAACATCATCCCTTGCTGACTTGTGAACGGGAATACCCAAGATTAAATCAGCCTCGTCTTGAGAGAAAGAGTGTCGGATCAACTCAGAATTCCACATTCTGGTTTTCGCCGAAATGAGGTCACACACCTTGCCATCATTAATCACCGACGGTAGAGGGGTATAAGGCCTAAAAGTAAAAGGCATTATGTCACACCCCAACCCGCCTCGGGTGGATTAGGACACATGTAACAATGCGACGAGCACCCAAACTACACTAATTAGCAAGGAAATCATAGATTAAACAACATAAAAGAACTTTGTTAATACAAAACAGACCCAAGGGTAAACTAGTCTTATAGAAAAACTGACAGAGACTTCCCTAGAATGCCTGGATCAATCCACGTTGAAGGCCGGATCGATCCGGGTTCTGCAGAAGTGATTTCTGCTAGTAAAAACTCTGTTTTTACAAGCCAAAAACATACTTAAACTCAACCAAACTTCATGGAACCTTAAGTAAACATTTCAAATCATTTTCCAACATACATAAGCATTCCCAAATACTCAAAATATGTACACAAGTTCTCTTGAATCAAACAACCATAAAACTCACCTCTTTTGAATCAAAACAAGTCTTTGAAACTCAATTCTCATCAAGCTAGCATCTCATAGGAACTTTTTGGTAATGAACTCTAAACCATAACTAACATCATAACTACAAATGAAACTTGTTCAAAACATTTGTGACACAATCCGGACTTGCTGGAAGAGTTCAACCATTTAACATACTCCACCCATAGTTGAAACTTAAGGAAATGTATAGAATTTATAAGTGAAACTTCAAACTACCAACTACTATATTACAACACAAGTTCCAGAAATCCCAAACATCGACTAGTTACATCTTCTAGCAAGATTATAAACCTACTTAACAAGTTCCATATCTCCCACACTCTCAAGCTTTGATCACCTCCTTCCCACGTCTTGTTCCGAGCATACAGTGTTTGTTATGTACAACAACAGAAAAGGAAAATAGTTTTCTTAAGCATTATGCTTAGTGAGCAATCTAAACATGATTGAATTCTTAACATGTGCAATACTACAAGTAAACACATAATTCATATACGTGATCGCTGAACTATCAGTTTGATGATTCATTCATACCCGAAGACCTTCCTTTAGCCCCGTGATCACTTTTATTCCTTGGTCATCCGTTCTCAAGTTGATTTCTTCTCCTTCACCTCCCTTATTACTCCCAACAATGAATCATCTCCCCCAAGCATTCATTGATCGCCATATAATCACATAAGTACATAAGCATGACAATTTCACATATTAACATGTTATTCACAATTCTAGCAATTCCATGACTACTAAGTATGAATTTACCAATTCTACTCATATTTGAAGCATTTAACAAGTTAAACCACAATCACTTTGAGTTATAAAAAAAAAACTCACCTCTTACAGATTTTATCTCAAATAAGCTAAGAAATGCAGAATTCCTTAACGATTCTTGTTCAATTCTTATTCCAGAGTAAATCCGACATATTTTCGGTAAACCACGTGTCACCGATTAGAACGAGCTACCAAAATATAACACCCACATTTGTGTTATTGCTTTTGCATTTCATTGTCATGCATGATAATGTGATGTGGCGTGTCTTATGACACATGGTTGAGTGAGTTTTTAACTCACGAATTGATTTGGGTGTCTGTATTAGAGAACCCTTTGAAACAGTTGTGATTGAGGATTTATTGTTTGTGAAGTCTCTCCGAGTATGAGACGGTCACTGTGGAACATTTTAAATGTTTATCTGAAAATAAATGTTTACCTGTGTATTTCAATATCTGTATTATTTTCTGTTTTAGAATATATTTCTGTTGTTAGATTTATTATCCTGGTGAGAACGAATGAACACGCTATTAATTTTGTAGGCTAATTAGCAACTTCGGAAACGTCATATAGAAATTCACGTTTTAGCGACCAAACGAAACTTAGTCGAAAACTTTTATAATTTTGAGTTTTCACTCGTAAAGCTATGAATAAGCTGTATAGAAAGTTTCAGAGACTGATTAGGAGTTTGGAAAACTCGTGGGGAGGTAAACGTAATTTCCCAAGAGTGTTGTCTATATATAGATAGAGATGAACTTAGATATTTCATAAGCTTAACCTAAAGTTCAAGAGGAGGCCAAAAAGGAGGCTAGAGGGAGATTTGATTGCTTAGAGCTTTGCGACGCCAAACGACGACCTTCCGTCAGTCTGGTTTCTCCCAGATTTCATATTCGAGCTCCTTGAGGTAAGAGCTTCGTTTTGATATATGTTAGGGCCTGCTTGGGTAAGTTTTCCGAAAAGTTATTTTCTAGAATTTTTCATAAAAGTTGATAAATGGAATTCTGATCCATAGGAATTGTACTAGACGGACTTCTGCACGTTCTTTGTGCACGGGTTTTCTTCAGATTGAATTATAGGAGCGTTATTTGGAGGTGAGTGATTCAACTATGTTTTGGAATGAATTCTTGGCATGTATTCATGTTATGTTTGAATAGCATGTATTAATTCCTAGAGATATATATTGTGTAGTTCATATTGGGCATTTTTATTGATAAGTAGGCTCAATAGCACGGTGATATGTTTTGATTACCGCGAGCATGGTGATATGTATTTGAGCATGTTAAGTTGCTTATTTGGGTCAGAAGGAGCACGTGGTCACCGTGCCATTTTGTGGAGCCGATATAGGCATTAAGGTCGCACGATTGAAGAAAAGAATCGTGGGTCTTACCCTTTCGCGTGGACTTATTGGCGAGGAGTCGCGGATTGGGAATATGGACGGGCACGTGAGTCTCCGGCGACTAGTATGAATTGTAGAGATGTGAATGCGGACATGTTTATCATTCATGTACATATGTTGATTTATTCACTAAGCATTAGCTTAAACAAATCGAAATATGTGTGGTTATTCAAATAACCATTGCAGGTATAAATGCTGGCGAGGAATCGCAGAAGTGAGTACGTGGGTTGGGAGTTCGCTTGTGAGGCAATTTGAAAGATAATCTTGTAGTTTTGGAATAATAGAAATGTTGTAATAAGATTTTGGTTGTTTTAAACCATGTTTAAATTAGTATGTTAGAATGGATTTTTAATCGTTGTATTAGACTATAACATGTTGTAATTATGTTTGGTAATACTTTAATACAGCTAGAATTACTTTGGCTTGAGTTTGGATTGAATGGTTAATCATTGGTGGTAGTTAGAAAGCTTTTAAAACTTGTTTCCTGCAGATTGGGCTGCTGCCAGGGGAGCAGTCGACTGAGCAGTCGACTGAACCCCTGAGTCTGTTAGCAACTGCTTCTTATTTTAGCAAAAGCAGTCGACTGGACCCCTCGGCAGTCGACTGGACCCCATGGCAGTCGACTGGACCTTTTATTGCAGTCGACTGAAATTTGATATTAAAATCCCTGCCCGCCTCCGTCGACTGAGCAGTCGACTGAGCAGTCGACTGAGCAGTCGACTGAACCTCTGGTTTTAAAAATGTGTTTTGTTTTTCCGCTGCGTGTGTTCTTCAAACCTAATTTTTGGGAACGTTAATGAATTGGTTTAGCCTCGGTGGCGTGCCACGGGCTCCGGTTCCGCTATTGTGGGACCGGGCTGTGACATTTAGTGGTATCAGAGCATAAGTTTAGAGCCTTGGGAACGAGTGACGTTATATATATGCTGAGTGACGACGAGTGGAGTGTTGAGTAAATTGTCACATGTTCTAAATTGCATCCATACATATTAGAGATGTTTGATGCATATGGTATGTTGTTATACATACATGATTATGTTATTGCCATACATACATAGTAATTATGCATTTGTGAATCGGTTGAATCATACGAATGTGGAGCTGTGTGATGAGATGAAGGTTACCATGAGTTATCATAGACCGTGTGTTGTGACAAGAGGGGGAGATGATATCCTGGTAGTAATGAGCAGTAGTATTTTGTTTTCAAAGAAACCCAAATGATTTTTGGATCGAATCGGTAATTAATTAAAGTGATAGTAATAAGTGCTCTTTGAGAGCTTTAACCGGGAACGGAGTTTGAGTAGTGAATGTCAGGAGAGATTTTCTTAGAGTCCACATAAAGAATGAAAAGTGATTATCCGTAGTCGAGTTTTGAAATTGAGATTGATTTATAAGAGTTCCATCTCAGACATGGGCTAAACGTCATGACGTGAGAGAATAGAGATGGACAGTTGGGGTTTATGACAGAAAGAGAGTCCAACAGAGTGTATTGCTCGTGTATGGGACAGGTGAGGAATCTCTCATCTTTTCTTACAGTGTTTCCCTATGATGTTAATCTATGACGTGATCGTACGGGATTATCTTATGGTTATCTTTTACAAGTATATGATGGGTAGTTGAAGAATCTTTCAACTAATTTTACGGTATTGAGATGATTGGATGGTTGAGGAATCTCTCAACCTATCTTACGGTATGTATTGGACGGTTGAGGAATCTCTCAACCTATCTGGTGTTATGTATTGGTAATTGAGAAATATCTTAACGAGCTATGAGTATTGTGGTTATTGAGGAATCTCTCAACTGAACCTGATTCCGAATGGTTATGGCATAAGGTAGATTTAGACGTGGTATGAGGATTAGAAGTGAATGCTACTTGATCGATTGTACGTGTGAAAATGTTGGGATTGGAGGACTGACCTAAGAGGAGGGGTTAAGAACAGGAATGATAGAGTATACTTTGACGGTTTGAAACTACAGTTGGTAGAAGTTTAATTGATGACATACTTCGGGAGTGGTTACTTAGACTTGATGATTATGTGCGTATAGATGTAACGATAAGGACGATATGGGTTGAAGGGGGAACTGTAGAATTTCTTGATGAAGAGTAAATGGACAGAAATGAAGAGTAATAAGGTTCCCTAGTGTTTTGCAGTGGTTTGTCAGAAGAAATAGAATAAAGGAAGTAGGAATAGGAGACTGGGAGTAAAAGATAAGTGTGAATTATGGAACGTGATAAGAGATTCAGAGGAATCGAGTGGATATTTGGATAACATGGAGATGGGAGGAGCTTGATAGGGATATTGTAGCAAAGGTTGTTATCACAGAGAGTTGTAGTACGGGCGACCTCGAACCTAGATTTTGAATGTATTTTCAAAATAAAACGAAAACCTTTTCTTCAATGCTTTTAAAACATCTTTGGGTTTCTGAAGCAAGTGGTTGCCAACTGGAAGTTGGAGTACGATAATTATTACGATACTGAACGAGAGCAATTGTGAAAGTGGATAGAGTAAAGTGACTTTGGGTAAGTCAAGTTAGAAAGGTGAAAATATAAATTGGAAAGACGAGGCTTCGATGAATAAGTGAACATGAACGGTAAGAGTGAGATAAAGACGTAGTAGTATGTGCATACATTTTCGGATACGATAGAAGGAAGGTGAAAGGAATGTGAAATGGCCAGACGAAAATAGAAAGTATAGCAGAATGTTATATCAGTCGTCCTGAATTCCAACAAGGTTGGAGAATTTTGAGAATGTCAGATTTCATCCCAAGAAAATTTTAAGTGTTTAAAATGTTTAAAAAAAAAAAAAAAAAAATATTTATGTTTGTAGCAAGGTATCAAGTAAACTTTGGAAGACAAGTATCGTGGAAGGATATGGTATGCTTAGTGCTTGAGACAAAACGGTGGTCGTCAAACGAATGAGTTCTATGTGAGTAAATTATCAACTTAGAAATTCTAAAGTAAAAAGGGTTAGTGAAATGGTGTACACTTGGAATTAGTAAGTTGGAAGTAGTGCTGTTAAACGAGTTGACTTGAGTATTGTCATGGAAGGTATGTGAATTGAAAGTCGATAAGAAATTTATCAAACACAGTGAGACTATGGTACTTGATTGGGAAGACCAAATTATTGAATTGTATTCAGATGGTTACGGGAATAGTATGAAATACTTAGGACAGCGAGTTCTTCGTGAACAATGAAATTGAGATCAGAATGGCGAATATAAAGGATTAGAAAATCTGAATTGGAGTTAAGTCAGGTTGACTAGAGTTATGAAATACTAAATCGTTAAATAAGGTATGAAACCTTGAGATGTTATACAAGGAATATATGTTCAGTGTAAAGGGCAGTCAGAAATTCAGTAAGAGTTGCGATACATGAGTACGCTTGGTATGAGCTTGTGCAAGGGTGGAAGTGAAACACTAGAGACTCATGGAGTCGTATAACTACGTAAATGGTGGTGGATCTACATGGACTGATAGACCAAAGGATAGTATACGAGTGAGGTATGAGATGGGAATGGAGTACATTGTTGTTGAGATTTTCGATTGAAAAATAATTGGCTCTGGGTGTGTGTACACTACGTAAATAAGAATGGATTGTGAATGACCAAGGGTTTAAGACATGAACGAGGTATTTTATGAGCATGGGAGTACATTTTATAAACTCTATGGTATGTGTATGATTGACTAAGTCAAGTTTGGGTTCACATCGTTAATTGTTGCGACGGATATTGGGGTAACTATATGTGAAAATATTATGCAAAATTTTAAAATATTTTAATTTAAAAACAAAAGGGAGAATATGTAATTGACTTTGTTACAAGTTTTAAATTGAAGGTGTAACATTTAATCTTTTACGTTAGTCGACGATAGTTTGAGTACAGAATGCGAGAGATAAAGGGGCAAGTGTGTTTAACTATTCGAGACATCAGGTGGGCTCGAAGAAGTAGAGTGATATGAAATTGTCAGTTAGGAACTGGATAGTATCTTGCGAGGCATGTATGATTGGAAGTATAATACGAGGTTGGATTAAACCGAATGGGATTTGAAAGGGAATGAAAGTCGTTTGAAAACGTGTTATCGTTCTACAAGTATTCCGCGATTAGCAGGATAAGGGATTGAATCTATGGTATATGAAATAGTTGGTTGAGGCATTGACTTATCGACATAGTATATATGCATGAAAGTACTCAGTTGGTTCACTTCGAGATGAAGAATCAGGTATGGTTGTTACCCAGTTGAGACGTGTTGGAAACGACTTTTAGTCAACAAGAAAGATAGGTGAAGAGAGATGAGTTACTTCCTTCATTTTGGTGATTGGGATATAACCTTTGGGTTTCGAAAAGCATATGTGATAAGTAAGATGAAAGGATATGTGATTGGACGTGGTGACGTCGTGATGTGATTTAGTGTCAGGTTTGACTATTGAGTAAGTTCTACTTAGGTATCGATGTTCTCATTTATCGAGATGCTTCGGGGTATTACTAGGATTCTGTTTGAATCATCTATCGGATTGAGGCGGGGATTCTGAGGATTTATTTTCCTTAAGAGCCTGAGGATTTATTTTCCTCATGAGATTGTGTCATCTCAGTGAAGTGGATTGTGTATGTGGCAAATGTTGGAAGTACTTGCGTGAAGTCCTAGTGACTTAAGAAGATGAGATGCCTACTCAGTATCCACACCTTTTCGAGACGTGAGGTATAAGTTTGGGGACAAACTTCTTTTAAGGGGGAGAGAATTATAACACCCACATTTGTGTTATTGCTTTTGCATTTCATTGTCATGCATGATAATGTGATGTGGCGTGTCTTATGACACATGGTTGAGTGAGTTTTTAACTCACGAGTTGATTTGGGTGTCTGTATTAGAGAACCCTTTGAAACAGTTGTGATTGAGGATTTATTGTTTGTGAAGTCTCTCCGAGTATGAGACGGTCACTGTGGAACATTTTAAATGTTTATCTGAAAATAAATGTTTACCTGTGTATTTCAATATCTGTATTATTTTCTGTTTTAGAATATATTTCTGTTGTTAGATTTAGTATCCTGGTGAGAACGAATGAACACGCTATTAATTTTGTAGGCTAATTAGCAACTTCGGAAACGTTATATAGAAATTCACGTTTTAGCGACCAAACGAAACTTAGTCGAAAACTTTTATAATTTTGAGTTTTCACTCGTAAAGCTATGAATAAGCTGTATAGAAAGTTTCAGAGACTGATTAGGAGTTTGGAAAACTCGTGGGGAGGTAAACGTAATTTCCCAAGAGTGTTGTCTATATATAGATAGAGATGAACTTAGATATTTCATAAGCTTAACCTAAAGTTCAAGAGGAGGCCAAAAAGGATGCTAGAGGGAGATTTGATTGCTTAGAGCTTTGCGACGCCAAACGACGACCTTCCGTCAGTCTGGTTTCTCCCAGATTTCATATTCGAGCTCCTTGAGGTAAGAGCTTCGTTTTGATATATGTTAGGGCTTGTTTGGCTAAGTTTTCCGAAAAGTTATTTTCTAGAATTTTTCATAAAAGTTGATAAATGGAATTCTGATCCATAGGAATTGTACTAGACGGACTTCTGCACGTTCTTTGTGCACGGGTTTTCTTCAGATTGAATTATAGGAGCGTTATTTGGAGGTGAGTGATTCAACTATGTTTTGGAATGAATTCTTGGCATGTATTCATGTTATGTTTGAATAGCATGTATTAATTCCTAGAGATATATATTGTGTAGTTCATATTGGGCATTTTTATTGATAAGTAGGCTCAATAGCACGGTGATATATTTTGATTACCGCGAGCATGGTGATATGTATTTGAGCATGTTAAGTTGCTTATTTGGGTCAGAAGGAGCACGTGGTCACCGTGCCATTTTGTGGAGCCGATATAGGCATTAAGGTCGCACGATTGAAGAAAAGAATCGTGGGTCTTACCCTTTCGCGTGGACTTATTGGCGAGGAGTCGCGGATTGGGAATATGGACGAGCACGTGAGTCTCCGGCGACTAGTATGAATTGTAGAGATGTGAATGCGGACATGTTTATCATTCATGTACATATGTTGATTTATTCACTAAGCATTAGCTTAAACAAATCGAAATATGTGTGGTTATTCAAATAACCATTGCAGGTATAAATGCTGGCGAGGAATCGCAGAAGTGAGTACGTGGGTTGGGAGTTCGCTTGTGAGGCAACTTGAAAGATAATCTTGTAGTTTTGGAATAATAGAAATATTGTAATAAGATTTTGGTTGTTTTAAACCATGTTTAAATTAGTATGTTAGAATGGATTTTTAATCGTTGTATTAGACTATAACATGTTGTAATTATGTTTGGTAATACTTTAATACAGCTAGAATTACTTTGGCTTGAGTTTGGATTGAATGGTTAATCATTGGTGGTAGTTAGAAAGCTTTTAAAACTTGTTTCCTGCAGATTGGGCTGCTGCCAGGGGAGCAGTCGACTGAGCAGTCGACTGAACCCCTGAGTCTGTTAGCAACTGCTTCTTATTTTAGCAAAAGCAGTCGACTGGACCCCTCGGCAGTCGACTGGACCCCATGGCAGTCGACTGGACCTTTTATTGCAGTCGACTGAAATTTGATATTAAAATCCCTGCCCGCCTCCGTCGACTGGGCAGTCGACTGAGCAGTCGACTGAACCTCTGGTTTTAAAAATGTGTTTTGTTTTTCCGCTGCGTGTGTTCTTCAAACCTAATTTTTGGGAACGTTAATGAATTGGTTTAGCCTCGGTGGCGTGCCACGGGCTCCGGTTCCGCTATTGTGGGACCGGGCTGTGACACAAAATACGACGATTAAATTGTAAAAGAAAAGTATAGAAATGACCGTCTCACCTCCACGAGTCCAAATGTAGCTTTGGTTCACAAATTGGACGACGATCGGTGACCCAACGGCGAAATTATGACGTCGGAGTCTCGCATCTCCTCTTCTCTCTCGGCGTCTCTTTCTTTTCTTTCTATTTTCTGTAAATTGTTTGGAGAGTCTCCCTCTTGACACACACATGCAACATGCAATGTGTTGTCAAGCTCTCATTTCCCCTCCTTTTCATTTGCACCCCCATAATTTCTTAAATTGCTTAAGTTCTAATTATGAAATTCCCCAAACATTCCATTAATTACCCGATTATCTAAATTAGTGTTTATCTAAGTCCCGTATGGGTCCCACACGTGGTTCCAAATATTTGTGAAGTTGCTATCGAACCTACCATTTATGAATCTTTTTCAATTACACACTTATATGGGTAATCAAACTGGTATCAGAAGCTAACACATTTAGCAATATGATATGAAAGCTATTAAACACATATGTCCAATTAGTCATATAAAATGCATCTATTCTTTTAAACGCAAATTATTTTGTCTGGATCCTTTGCTAGGTCCCACTTCAATACATGTCCCTTCTCACTGGGGATTTTCCAACTGTGTCCTTCACTAAACACTTTTCCACGGGCGAGTCCAAAGCCTCCCCTTAATCCATCATATACACTAATCATATAAATTAATGCATATTAATATAATAATTGATCTATTTTTTCAAGTACGAGTGTTACACAGTGGTAGCCATGGATCATCACTTATACGTACCTTTGAGCCATCCCCAATTCTCCATTTAATCCCCCTCCGCATCAATTTAATTGATCCCCAAACGCAAAGGAGGGATAAGCTCCTAAAGAAAGCATCCAAAACATCACAGTTCGGGAATTTATATACCTAACCTTATGTTTTTGGTTATGAAGACAGCTGAAGTAAAGGAGACGATATCCAAAAAATTACTGATGCTTACCTTTTAATTAATTTTGTACAAAAAGCTAATTTCAGCCAAAAGCGTGGTTGCATTATCAGAAACAAAGCTTTAGCAACAATTCAAAACTCCATAATCACGCTTGATCTAAATTTGCAATCAAATTAAGAGATTTTGAAAACTTTGTATGACATTTACATTCATAGGAATTATTGAGTCATTGACCAAAATTCATTCCAAGTAAAGACAGGGATACATACATAAATATTAACTACATAGAGTGGCGTTCAAGAGCATGTCTGTGCCTGGGTGTACCACATCATATGGGTGGGTGGTATCACTATTAAATGAGACACTATTAAATGAGAAGCTGACATGTGTTTGAAAAAAATTATTAAGTGCAACCGTCGCATAACGTCCACATAATCATGGATTTAATCACTTTGCTTGTCAGGACTCCACTGGAAATGGGGGCATGTGTATGGTTTATATTAAAATATCATGTTATATTAGTATGCTAATTACGTGGTGCGACAGATACACTAAATAATTTCTCTTGATACTTAGGGGCCGTTTGATAAAACTGAAATTTAAGTACTAAAAATTAAGTACTGAATTTTAAGTGATTGAATTTACAATACTGAAAACAGTGTTTCAAGTACTGAAATATACTACATTCGGTGATTATTTTCAGTAGAAAATTCACTTAAAGTTTTCAGTGATTTTTTCACTGCTTTTTCAATTAAGTGGTACATTATCAAACGCACCGAAAATAAATAAGTGCTGAAAATGAAAAGTTTCAGCACTTAATAGGGTTATCAAACACACCCTAAGTGTTTACCACTTAATTGAAAAAGCAGCGAAAAAATCACTGAAAACTTTAAGTGAAAATTTTCTTTTGAAAATAATCACTGAATGCAGTATATTTCAGTACTTGAAACATTGTTTTAACTTTTCAGTATTGTAAATTCAATCACTTAAAATTTTCAGTACTTAAAATTCAACACTTAATTTTCAGTTTTATCAAACTGACCATTAGTTATTCAATTAAGAGAAGATAATTGGTTGGTGACACCACGTAGGCTTGATGACGTGGTATCACCTTTATATAGACACCCCCTCATGTATTGTCATTTTTGTGTGAACACCCCCTAAACTAAAAATTCAACAAACTAACCCCCTCAACTATCATTTTTCTTCTCACATTGACTCCCTCAAATTAATACCCCCCCGTAAAATAGTTGAGGGGACAGCTTGTTGAGTTTTTTTAGTTTAGAGGGTGTTAGTACAAAATGGCAATACATGAGTCGGTGTCTATATAATTTACCCCTTTTCCGCAATGCTTAAATAGCATTTTAAAAAATTGTTAAATCCATTTTATTTAGAAGTTAAATATCTTTTTGTTTTTCCAAGATTGAACAACGGATTGGCGTACAGTCTGTACAGATAACCCTTGGTATATGCTATCACCTAAAAGTCACCAGTAGTGGACAATACAGGACGCACATCATAATATCAGCCAATATATCCACGTTTATTTTGATATTTTGATTTATTTCTATTTGTATAAAAAAAAATTATATTTTTTGTTTGTGGAACTTGATATTTCATTTAATTTTTTGGTTGCTTTTTAAGTTTTTATTGGAGAATTGAGATCTAATAAAGACAAGTTAAAACTATCTTGTCTTCAAATTTGGGTCTTAGGGTCGTTTTGCAACTTCAACTTGTGTTTTTTTGCAAACCTATTTTTGTGCTCTCTCTTTATAGCCGATTGGTGACTTCACATACATTCATACACACACATATATATATATATATATATATATATAGGGACTGTTATCCTACAATATGAAAGTTATAAGATTATACACCAGTTTTTAGTGACCAATAAAAAAAAAATTAGCGATCAAAAAAAACTTTTAGTGACAAACCTTTTTAAAATATTTCGTCGCTGAAGGTGAGAAAAAAAAAATTGTCTCTAAAGATGAAAAAATTTCATCGCTAATAGGACATCGTGCTGTAAGTTAGCATTCCTCATATATATATAGGACACCTTGTTTTTTGTCGTTAAAAGTCTCTTATGCTGTAAGTTAGCAAATTTATATATATATATATATATATATATGGCTTTGATAAGGGCAACATAATTATTTTTCTAAAAGTTAACTAGAAAAATAACGCTCAAGACTAACAGACCCAGTTGTGGTCCAATAATACCTCAAGCTTAAGGTGTATTAGACTGTAATTCCTTAAAATTAGAAAGAAAGTCGAACGTCCATATATATATATATATATATATATGTGGATTTGTTAACCTACAGCAAATAAGGTTTTTAATAACGAAAAATAGGCTTTTAGTAATGAAATATTTCGTCGCTAAAAGTTGAAATCTTTAGCGACAAAAAATCCGTCTCGAAAAACTTGTTTTTTGTCACTAAAGAAATTGTTGTATACTGCTAACCTACAACTATCATGTTGTAAGTTAACAGCCCTATACATATATATATATATATATATATATATATATATATATTCCTAACTTTCCCCCAAAATATTCAAGACATAATCCATTCATGAGGTTTCAATTATCAAGATAATAATCCATTCTCAAGGTTTCCCTAACAATTATCAAAACAATTCATTCACAAAGGTTTCATTGAGGACCACGTATAGGGATGGTAATGGGGCGGGTTTTCCGGGTTCTCCGCCCCGCCCCTAATAGGTAGGGTATAGGGGGGCTTAATAGGGTTAGGGGCGGGTATGAGGGAGATTTTCAAAACCCAAGTCGGGTTCGGGTTCGGGATCGGGGGTAGGGTCAAAAAATCCGAACCCGCCCCGATTACATATATAGATAATGTGTGTGTGTATATATATATATAAATCTGTGTGTGTATTGTCCAGAGAAGTTGAATATATAGATATAAATATGTGTGTTTATATATCAATTGATTTTTTTCTTTACTTTCACATTAGCAATGTTTTGATTCCTTCAACTGAATTGGTTTTTTTTTTCCCCCAATTTTTTTGTATGCTTTGTAGTATAATTTTTGCCTTTTTTTTTTTTTTTTTTTAGTTTCACTTTCTGAGATTTTTTTTTTTTTGTTTTTTGGGGACGGGACGGGGCGGGGACGGGTTTATAATTACGGGGCGAGGTCGGGGTTGGGACTCATATCTCCCCGGGACGGGGCGGGGTCGGGGGAAGGTTCGCTCAATCGGATCGGAGTCGGAGTATGAGGGCCCCGTCTCATACCCGCCTCGTTACCATCCGGGTCCCAAAGAACAATTATCAAGACAATTCACAAGCTTCATTGTTTTTTTTGTTTGGTTGCTAACGACAAGGTTTCATTGAGGACTGAGGACACACGTAGGACGGCACATAGGAGACACATATATATATAAGAAAGCGCTTTGGCATGTCTGCATAGTATCCTACTACCTACTGCCAAATGAAAATGAATATTTTATGTATCACTATTCGCGGATTCCACGACATGGGTGTACAACCTTGGTGCGCGCAGTGTGCTTTAGGGGAGTTCATCTACATCGTTTGAGAAAGGGAGAGTAATGTGCTATGTATGAAGGGCGCTAATAGAACTTAGTAAGACGCATTTTGAGTAGGTTTGTGGGTTTGTACGAGGAAAAAATTGTGCGGGTTGCGTCTAAAGTAGATAACATCTTACTAGGAGAGACTTGGGTCGTGACATAATTGTATCAAAGCCTGACCCAATTGGAAATGTGTTGTACTGGGAGTTCGACTATGCTGTACTGGGAGTTCGACCCATATCACCTTAAAAAGAGAGGATAATGTGCTATACATGAAAGGTCATAGTTGAACCTAGTAAGACATGTTTGGGCAAGCTTGTGGACCTGTACAAGCAAAACTCCATGCGAAATAGACCCAAAACGGACAATATCTTACGTTGAGAGACTTGGGTCGTGACAATGGATCCCACCCAAACATTCCATTCCATTCCTATATGGTACCATATAAACTTGCCACGTGTTTACCTTAGAGCACTCAAAAATTTCTCCAATCACCCACTTGACTCATGAAATTTGAGAGTTGAATTGGATTCCAACCAAAAATTGCTCCTAACTCTAATATTTTCTTATGTTTGGTTCATAGATTATTATTAACCTAGTCGAACGCCTGTGCATATGTACGAAAATTTTTCAACAATTAAAAATGCATAATAAATTTTTAATAGCATAAATTCTATCTAATAATTTTAATTTTTTTTTTTATTTTATAGAATCATACGAAATAGTCCTTCAAAATTCAGTCAACGTGCATTTAGTCACTTTGATGTTTTAAACACATAAATTCATCCTTACTCATTAAGATAAGTTAGAAATTAATCCTTTTCCCAAATTTTAGGCCTATTTTTTGGACTTTTATACCCTTTGATGATATATTTATTTTGTTTGATTTTATTTATTATTTTCATGTAACCGCCCCTTGTTTTTGGAGTGATTACTTCATGATTGATGAAATCATGGACTTTCATCTTTTAGAAAATTTTTAATAATGAGTTACTATTCATCAACACCAATCTCTTCATCAACACCAATCTCTTCATCAACATCACTAACCCACCGACCCACCACAACTTCATCATCATAACATCAACACCAATTTGTGTTGTATCGCAGAAGTTGTAGATAGTCGCTCTAATTCTAGATCTGTAGGACCTAGATGAGGTTCTGATCGAAATTCTTGGTTTTACTTTTATGAGAAGACTTCTGAAGAAAATTTAAAGACAAGTTTGAAGATTTGGTTTTTCGGTTGGTGAGAGATCCCCCGAATTTGCCGTGGCTGTTTCAATTCCAAATTTTCATCAGCATATCACCATACGAATCCGCCTAGGCATAAATATCCCTCATATACATTATACATATATATATTCCCTCATATACTGTACTATATATATACTGCACAATGTTGACACTTAAACCTATGTCACTTGTATCCATATTAAGGGTTTGTGCAGAGACGGAACCGAGCTTCGCTTGCGGACTGATTTCCATGGCTCGTCTCTTTTTTTGGTTAGAAGTTTGTTTTTTTTTTTTTTTTTTTTTTTTTGTTTGTGAGGGTGACGAATTTTTTTTTTCCCTGCTGAGAATTTTTCTCATCAATTCATTCAAAATTGTGATAAATTTATATTAATAAGTAACGAATTTGCTATTAAAGGCATCCATCAAAATCCTAGAAGTGAGAATTTTTCACCATAATATGTAAAAATTCCTCACTTTTGGTCTTTGATGTCTTTTAAAGTGATGAATTTCTCATTAAGATTAGAAGTGATAATTTCTCACCATTATGCTATTGAAAAATTTCTCACTTTTGGTCAGTGATGTCTTTCAAAGTGAGAAACTTCTCGTTATGGTTAGAAGTGATGATTTCTTACAATTATATACAGAATTTCGCATTATGTTATCTAAGAATTTCTGAATTATGGTCTGTGATGCATTTTAATAGTGAAGAATCTCTCTCTCTCTCTCTCTCTCTCTCTCTCTCTCTCTCTCTCTCTCTCTCTATATATATATATATGTGTGTGTGTGTGTATGTGTATGTGTATGTGTGTGTGTGTGTATAATTATATGAGTTTTGAATTTTAAAACTCTAATTTGTTATTTATATATATATATATAGTTATATGGATTTTAATTTGAAAATCTTGATTTCAGAGAGTAAATATTATGTATATATACAAATAGTGATATAGGGGTATTTTGATCCTCAAAATAAGTGCAGTACTAATTTATAAGTTGACTTATAGAATGAATCAATTTCTAAAAAAATGTTACAATAAATGACTAAAATCTAAGGGTTACAATAAATGACTGAAATCTAAGGGACCCTTTATTTTAACCATATTATACAAATTTATACAAAAAACAATAAAAGCATTCTCAAATTGGAGCTTAGAGATCGAAAGAAAAGAAATACACTTACAAAGATTTATTAATACCACTTATAGTCTACTGAATAAAATCCAATTATATTTCAAAAAAAATTAAAGTAAAATAAAATCCAATTCTCATATTATCCCAAGAGTGCCTAAATAAAATACTCCGTAATTTATAGTACATCATAAATATAAAATAGATACACAAGAACAAATAGAATATTTGAAAATGGAAACCTAAGATAAGCACATTATAAAGAGAATGAGATTTACACACTGATGCTTCTATTTTAATTTATTGTTTGAATTATTCAAATAGTAGGATTACATATGTATTTATACGATCCCAAACATAATGTATCTATCCAACTTCATGTATCCATTGCATTTAATATCATTATTCTTCCAAGACAAGTTTAAGACTAATACATGAACTTATGTAATACATGAATAAACAAATGTAAAAAAATAAATTCAATGAACTTAATTATAAAAAGACTTATCTTGTATACATGAACTATCTAAATATCTAATAAAACAACTCAAAAAAATGGGAAAAAAAATCAAAAAATGCCACGTAAGATTTTTGGTGTAAGGAGAATTGATGATGTGATCTTTATATAGATAGATAGATTATAGCTCTCAGTGGATTAAAAATCGAGCCAAATTTAAAAACATGGTAAATTCTAAATCCTGGATTGCAAAGTAGAATTCCAAATTTTACTAGAATTTTGATTTAAATTATTCATAATATATAAACAATCCTCGTATTTGTGAACAATATTACCGATGTTACAATAAATGCCATTAGGTATTTAAAGTTGTGAAAGGTGTAATTAATTGAGTAATGCTAAACCTACATAAAATTCCACACAAAATAATCTTGATCCTTGATTTTGATGGGTCCTGACTACTCCTGTGTGGGACCCAACTATTCCCCATATGGAGACCACTGGAATCAAAGGCCATGATTGTTCTGTGTGAGTCTAGTATTATTGGTAATTAATTTGAGGGTAAATATCACCTAGATCCCCCCTGAGGTTTACTTTAATCAAACTTAGACCACCTCACGTTTCAGTAATATCACCTACACCCCTGAGGTTTGAAGCGTGTATCACCTAGGACCCCCTCCTTCAATTCACTGTTAAAAAAGTGATGGACTGACATAAATAAATACAAAACATACCCCTAAAAGTTTGGTCTCTGTGTCATTTTAGTCCATGTACGTAGTTTCAATTGGGTCAATTTGGTCTCTACAATTTTAAATTGCAACAATTTGATCCAAATGTTCTATTGTGTGAGAAAAATTGTTAGAATTTACCTACTGTTATGCACAATTACGCTAATAAACAGGTTGGGATATTGGTAGTGTTTCATTTTTACCCTTAAAAGTGTGACAATGCTGAGTAGATTCTATCAAATTTTCTCACAGAATTGAGACTTTGGACCAAATTGCTTCAGTTTAAACTTCAGGGCCTAAATTGACCCAATTGTAACTATATGGACTAAAATGACATAAGGACCAAACTTCCAAGGGTATTTTTGTATTTATTTATGTTAATCCGTCACTTTTCTAACAGTGAATTGATAGAGGGAGTTTAAGTGATACGCGCTTCAAACCTCAGGGGGTGTAGGTGATATTACTGAAACATTTTTTTTTTTGGTAATCGGGGGTGTCCGGGCCAGCTTGCGCGCACCTCGACTAATCCCCCGAGGCCTGGAGGCGCCGGGTGAATACTCCAGTGGCCACGCTCCCCATGACTCGAACACTAAACCTCTTGGATAGTACACCCAAGAAACTTACCACTCGGTCACAAGAGGACTTGATTTTACTGAAACATGAGGAAGTCTAAGTGTGATTAGAGCAAACCTTAGGAGGTTTAGGTGATATTTACCCTTAATTTGATTGTGAAACTTTTTCTCTCATATTTGATTGGCCAAATTCACAGCGACTTCGTCCTTTGTTGTTGCTCCAGTAGCTTATTGTCTTCAATACTCCCTCGCTATATATTTCGCACTACTCCAAAACACATTCTTGGGATAATTAAACTTACTTGTGTTACTATTCAAATAATCAAAAATATTTAAAACTTATTAAACTTTCTTTTGTTAGTATTCAAAAATATTTATACGCTTACAAAACTGTGAAACAGTTTGGTGATTATTTTCAATACACCACCATGTTTAAACAAAAGTGCCAACAATTGATCAGCTGGGGAACCCGGAACCCCATTGGAATTTGCATTCTAGGCAATTAAAAATGGAATGTTCTGACCAGGTATTGATACTACAGTACTAAACAACACTGCTCCCTCGAAAATTGGAAAACAGAAACTAAAAAGAGAAACACACACACATACACACACATTCACAGCAACTTACCTTTACCCATATTTTCCCCAAATTATGAGAGATCACCTTCATACATACAAGACCTTAAGGCTCAGAGTCCTGTTCATCATATCATATATCTAAAAAAAAAAGATTAACCAAGTTCAAATGCAATTGCAGGTCAAAAATTGCCCTTACATAACCAAAAAGAATCACATACAATTAAGGGTTGTATATGAGTTGTGCTTCACAACAAGCTTTCAAAAACATGTTTGATAAAGGCAAGACTCAACTTGGATCGTTTATTAAACAAGCTAAGCTCAAGCTTAGATTTTAGACTAAAACATACATAAGCTCGACTCGATAGAGCTCGTGAAGTTGTTTGAATAAGATTTGTTAGTAGACTCTAGAGGTGGGCCTACATGGAGACTGGGGGTAAATTTTTTTTTAAAAATCATTTATTCATAAATACACACACACACATATATATATATATATATATATAATATGCATATGAATATATACATGTAATTTACAAAATTTTGCTAGTACAAAATGCTCCAACTTTATAAATTACAACGCCGTTGTCATAAATCACAAACCAAATAATACAATACGCAATAAGGATGTCTTTCAAATAAAAAAAATCATACCAGAAAATATGTATAAATAAATCCAAAAAAATTCACTCTGTTAATAAATAAGCCAAGCTCAAACATACATAAGACCCCCCCCCCCCCCCCCCCCCCCCCCCCTTACATAGTTCATCCAAAACTAGGGCAACGTCTTGGGATGCTCTGATTATAGAACAATGGTCATCACCCTATTTATAACACAAAAAATTAGGGCTTCAAGCTAGAAGTGAAAAAATTACCACAATGACTCCCACATTGTATAGTATTATCTTCCCATCATATATACTATTCAAGAAAGCATAATTGAGACACATTTCAAAGTCCATTAGAACGGTTTGAACTTTGAACCACAATTTTCATCAAAAAAAAGAGAACTCAAAACCAAACTCCCTCGCACCTCAAGGAATTGCGTTTGTTGGAATGACTTACGGAGAGAAACTTATTCAATAATATCATTTCTTCAGCATCAGCCTCTAAGGAAAATAGACTCATAACTAACCTAAAGGATGATTTAATCTCATCTCATTCTACATTCCACCCTACATATCGTTGTCTACTCAAAACCGATCACTAGAAATGCGAATACTAGAAATCTATGCCCAATTCACATTGTTATGATTTATGCATTTTCGTATTTCTGGAAGAGCTGTATATAAAACCATTACAAAGCAACTAGATTGTCTTTACCAAGAGTTTGAGGGAGTCAAAAATTCATCACTAGACAAGAATTATAGTTTTCGACGTCGTTCAATTTGGAAATGCTTAAAACATGATCAATTACAAACCCAGTTTCACTCTTTTTTTTGTTTTTATGAAAACGAGCATTGGGTTTCAGTTCAATAAAGAACTCATTGGGGTAATTATAAATCAGGCGTGAGTCCGTAACCAAAATGCCGAACTACATATTTAGAAACAGTTCTTTTATGAACAACGAATCGGTTCTATTTTCAGAAATGCTCCACACAAGAATAGAATTTCATAAAAAGCTTGACAGCTACCTATCATTCTGCCAGTCAAAACCACTGCAACAACTTAGGCTTAGTTTGGCCCCCACGTGGCTTTTTAAAAGGAACTTATAAAATTTATTACTAGTTCTTTGATAATTTTATACAAGTGACACACTACTCTTCAAAAAGACATCATGAAACCAAAAAGCAACCTTGAGTTTTTAAAAGCTCCCTCCAAAAAAGCCCTAAGTTCAATTTTTGCAAAGCTCATAAACTAATTACCAAATGAATTAACATGAAATTGGGCTTTAAAAAAGGAGAAGCACCACGTGGGGGCCAAACTAAGCCTTAGTCGTTTCTTTCCCTTCTAAGACTTAGTTTGGCCCCCACGTGACTTTTTAAAAGTAGCATATGAAATTTATTATTAAGTTGTCGATAATTTTGTACAAGTGACACATTACTCTTCAAAAAAATATCATGAAATTAAAAAACAACCTTGAGCTTTTAAAAGTTCATTCTAGAGTTTTTAAAAGCTCCCCCGAAAAAAGCCCTTAGTTCAATTTTGCAAAGCTCATAAACTAGTTATCAAATGAATGAACATGAAATTGTGCTTTAAAAAATGAGAAGCACCAAAATGGAGGCCAAACTAAGCCTAAATTACCCTATGCACTGTATATTGCTGGCATTACACAATCTTAAAACAACACTATATAACAATGTACTTAATTCCCCTATAAGCAAGTTTAAAACGCATTTAGTTAAGTTGATCTTCAAGACAATAATTCTTTGAAAGAATATTCATCAAATGAGAGGCATATTCGTACATACCCAAGGTCAAACAACCGAAAAACTAAAACTGAGTTTATTATTTTAATTCTTATAATCAAAGTCCAATTTAGAAAATTACAAATTCTTGAATCTTTTGGAAGGTATGAATTTGGCACTCCTTGATGTAATAAGAGTAACTGGTTGACACAGCTAGCCCACACTTTATTATTAATATCGTTTATGGTATAGAACAGTTCTGAATCACTTCTGATTATAAACAGTCCCTAAAAACAAGTACAAAATCTTTATTTGGCTTCATGGCCTGTCAACTCCAACTCTAAACCCATCAAACAACTAACCAAAAAAAAAACTCTAAACCCATCAAAAGATTCATTGTGACAGCATCTATTCATTATTGTGGGATTCACAAAATACTCAAATTATAATAGAAAGTCAAATGTGTGTGACAGTTACACTAGATAAGGTTTCAAAGATGCTCATTTCGAGAATCGCCCACATGAATCCGATCATGTAGAAGCATGCAGTGTATAGCTACAACTTTATTAACAAAACTTCAATTCATGAGAAGTCTGAACTATTTCCATGAGATCACAGAAACAAAGTTTGTCACTGTGTGTTTACATACATCACACGACGCAAGTTATAGATGGCTTTATAAAAGTACAGGGGCAAGTCTATACTGAGCAGCTTTTCATATAAGAAGGCAGATTTTAACCGTTGGATGAGCATCTAGCAATAAATGCATCTCTAGATTCTTAGAAATTTTACAGTCAAATGCTCATCCAACGGTTAAAGCCCGTCTTCTGGTATGAGAAGTTCTCATAATAGACTTACCCAAAGCACAATACCAAGTACCAACCCACATCATATCCTATGTCATTAAGCAATTGCTTCTTTTGAGAAACCATAACTAAGAAAAAGAAAGTAAAACATTGAAGTGCTTACCATTGAATTAGAAGGCTTCCTCAAACCCAAGATGTAATAATGCATAGCCTTGAACTCCATTTCTCAATTTCTTTCTTCCTCGTTGCCTACACCATTGGAAAAGGAAGAACTTCCACAAGTACATCAAACATTAAAAAAATTTTAAATAAAAATTGTAGCATATGAAAGGAAGGGATGTTACACAGACAATTCAAAATGTTTAATTAATTTTCCCAATCTTTTCTATTTTTTTCATCGTTTCCTTATTAACTAAACAAAGAAAAATGTTTCCTCTATGTTTTCTTTTCCATTCCTCACTAAATCCAAGAACTAAACAAAAAATTATTAAGCAAACAAAGGAAAAGATTTTCCTCTGTGTTTTCTTTTTTTTTTTTTCTCCCACAAAACCCAAGAAACAAACAAAGTCAATGATATTATGAGCAGCTTCTCATATACACAAGCACTCTACAACCAATAAATGAAGAATAAATAATTATTTAATAATATTTTACTTATTTTTTAAAGATTAAATTTTCATCTAAGGATTAAAAGCTACTTTTCCACATGAGAAGCTTTTTACTATATCATTACCCAACAAACAAAGCCTAAAACATTTTAGAATAGAGAAAGAGAGTAAGAAACTCATTACATAACACAACATCAACAAATCAAACTTTAACGTCCAGAAACAGTGATATACAAAGAGAGTACAAAATTTTCAACAAGTGATCTACCTTGCTAGCTATTCTCACATGATCACAGAGATGCAGCTTTCAAAAAACTCTTCCACAGTCGAGAACTCTCTCTCTCTTTCTCTCAATATGGGGGAGGGGGCCTAGGTGGAGCCGCCCAAAAGACATCACGGGGCATCTGATCATTAGGAGGTGCATTGTACATAGCCATAGAAGGTGATAGGTCACCCAAACCATGAGATTGAGATGCTGAATTTCCACTAATTCCCACATTTGCCCCCGACATTCCCCGTAATTCCATTCCCTCCCCGGCCGGTTCATCTTCAAGAGGCAATTTCTCATATATTGCATTCGAAAACGAAGCGGCAATCACCATCACCGACCCGGATGCCACCAGCGGACCCACCACTAACCCGCCCACAACTTGCCCTTGCCCACCCGCCAAGAAAACTGTCAACCCGGTAGCTCCGGGCAGCGATGGGACAGGCAAGAACACGCCCGACAGCGACAATAACTCAAATCTTCCGGGCAGCGTTAAAATGCCGCTAGGCGAGGCCGCTTGCCGAAGAGCGACGTTGGCGACGATGCCGCTGCCGCTGAGGACCGAGACACCGCAGCGGCGGCGCTGCGCGAAGGTCGCGATGGCCTCGACGACGTCGCTGCCGCTGCTAATTTCCAACACATGGCTTCGGAGAGAATTGGGGCTTTCCTTGGTGATGATAATCGGGGGTTTCGGTTTGTTCTTCGAACCGGGTGGCCGGCCTCTGGACCGGCGTCCGGAACTACTTCCCGGTCCGGCTATGTCAAGTGCTCCGGCGTCGTTTTCACGGCTTTCATCGTCTTGGTAATTGGTCTTATTAGGGTCCAGATGAGTATTGCTTCCACTACTGTTCGTCTTGGTATCCATGAAATCTTGCTCTCTACCCGGTCCGACCCGGTTCAGTACACCACTACTCTCGTCTTCTGCCGACATCGGAATCATCGCCACATTTCCGGCCCACCACCGGTTCGCCATTTCTTGTTATCCAACCAAACCCTCACTCTTTCAACAGTAAATAGCAAATACTCTCTCTCTCTCTCTCTCTCTCTCTCTCTCTCTCTCTCTAAATATATGTAGATATATAATCAAACCAGCTGTAAATTTTGGATGAACCAACTAGCTATCTTGTTTTGGGTAATTCTCAAGTTCCTTCTTCTCCTTCTTTGTTCTATACTTTGTTTGTTTGCTATTTGTAGCAAAATTGAGATCAGAACAAAGACAACCCAAATCCAACAGATAGAATCCAAAACCTTATCCTCTTTACATCACCCAAAAAATTAAATTCCAACCCCCCAGCTTTCCAAACTAGAATTATCAAATCACACGCAAGTTACCCATTTGAATTTCCTTTTTTTGCATGAAAAACCCTAACTTTACTCAGAATAGGAAGACCCAGATCTGAATTAATGCTCTCCAAGACAAAACCAAGTTCTGGAAATTCAAAAACATGTAAAGATCTAACACCAACCCAGCTTCAAATAGCATCAACCAACCCAAAATCAGCTCACATCACTCTATATATAGGTAGATGATGTATTTTGTGTATATATACTATACCTGTATATGACTTCTGACCGGTGTACTATACTGATGAGAAAAGATATGGAAGGGAAAAGCTCTGTACCTGTAGAGAGAGTCTCAGTAGTTAAGGTACGGCGGTCTAGGGTTTCTTCTGTTCTGGTTCTTTCACTCTGGGGGTACTTTCTTCAGTCTTAATACTAACTTTTTCAGTAATGGTTTCTCTCTTTTCTGGAAGTGGGTGTACGTTAACAGTTCTAACACTCCTCTGGCGTACGATAAGGATGAGCAGTATAAATATATGAGTTGTCTATATCTCTCATGTGTATCGAACTCTACAATAAGAAAAATAGACCCATCTCTTAAATTTATGTCCCAAAAAATTGTCTTCCGATCTGGCTCCAGTATTACCTAAATCTATAACTTCAGCGGTTTTGCATTGTGTGGTTTTTGTTGTCTGTCTACACGGTGAAAGGCTTTCTGCTGTTTAGGTTCAAAATCCAAGCTGTGTCTGTTTGGCAAAGTTTATTCTAGGTCTGAGTATTATTTGGTGGTTGTGAGCGTTAACATCAATTAGAGTAATGCTATACTTCTTAAATTTTTATATCATAAGTGATTTTCAAAAGAGTGATTTTTAAATGATGTGGCAGTTGAGTCAAGTCTAATACAATATTAGTCGAGACTAATTGAATTTTAATTAGAAAGTTGTTTACATTGTTCCACTACCACATGGATAGAAATTTGGAAAACATTACATTTACTCCATCAATTAATATAATGAGTAAGAGTAATGCTATGTTTCCCAAATATATATCCTAAATGATATGTTAGTGGATCCACTAAATTTTGATTGGATAATGTTGAAGTGGTCGTATCATTATTGAAAGTGGTCATACTGCCACATTATTTGAGAAGTAAATTTAGGATTAAAATTTAAAAAACATAGCATTAATCTCCGTATAATGGTTTTATAGAGAACTAATCGAGTCCATTTAAAAAACTCATCAAATGCTTAAATTTGTAAAAACGATTTCTTTATAAATAACATAGACGATTCTTTGCTTTCGCAAATAGTCACTTGTATTCTACACCCGTGTTCTTTAAACTTTCTTAGGTCAAGATTGGAGAGGCTCTGGACTAATAATAGTCAATTTTAATTGAATGTATGTGTTTATATATGCTTATAAAATGTGGGGAAAAAATAATAAAATGTGGAAAATTTATTCTTCATTATCAACAAATACCTTCCCATATGAATCATTATTTGTTCTTCATTAGACAAACGTGACATCAGTGGAGCTGTTAAAATTTTCTGTCAAAGTTAACATAAATTTCAAATTAATTTAGTTTCACTGGAAAAGTTAATTAGTTCAAGTTTACCCTCCAAACACAATTTATTCTTAGTTTTATCTATCTTATCATAGAGTACATTTTTACTCATCGTAAAATTTCTCACTCTCCACTTCAATTGGCTAATGCATGAGGTTTAATATTGAATAAAAATTAATTAATAGTGTAAAGTATTGAGCCCACTGTATTAGTTAATGAAAGAGGAGAGTGAGCAAATGATGAGCAATATTGGGGCAAAAATACTAGGCACACAACACATTACACAATAGTGCTTTAAATGTATGTACTCTATACAGTGCTGTATAAGCGGTGCATAAAAAAGTGTGAAAAATTCAAATTGCACAAAATACAACACATTTAAAGTCCATTTATAGAGTGTGTTGTGTGCCTAACATTATTAATTTTGGGATGAGCAAAATTGCACTCCTTCTCATATTTTTTCATCCATAACTCTATCATTATTACCATATGAAAAATAAATATTAAAAATTTAAAAATAAGTAATTAAAGGAATTTTTATTCACAAAAACAATAGATAGATATGACAAAAATTGACGAAAGGTATATTAAGAATTAACACCATTTGAATTTGCACTTAATACTAGAACCTCAAGGAGTTAAGGAGTAGTTTAGGGAGTTAACGAATCGGTTCTATATATGCTGGACAATTAATAAACTAAGTCTACAAATTTAAATGTAGAGGATCTTTTGTGTATATAGGAGTCTTTGCTCAACATAAAATCATTTTGAAATTTGTATTTTTTTTTTTTTAAATTAATATCATGCGCATGACCGGTTTGATAAAGAACTAGATCTAGTGAGAGTAATTAAGACTGAAAGTAGTACTCTTATTTTGTGTATTTTTAAACAGGTCCTAAATAATGTCAACTTTTGAATCACTTAATTAAATTAGGGAATATTAGTGGCAAATCCTTCAAAGTGACTCTTAAGAGTTTATGGTCCAAAAGATTTCTTAGTTTGTTAAAAAGTCTCTCTAATTGACTTATATTTGGTAAACATTCCTAGGTTAAATATTCTCTCTCTCGCTCTCTCTCTGTCTCTCTCTCTCACCAGCATTACCACCACCCCTACTGTCACACCCATTCCAGAAATTTTATTGTTTTTAACATGCATATCTGAAATTTTGAGCATTATTAATGTTATTTAATAATGGTAGATGAGGTTGACTGTGGGTCAACGGTAAAGTGTCAGGGAAGACACAGGAATATGGAATTTCATGTTGCATTGGCATGGTTAAATGTCATTTATGTGATTTAAATGTTATTTAACTTATATGGTGTTTTGATGAATAGTAATTATACATATTTTGTATAAATTTCTGGCAACTTTCATATTGTCTTAGATTGTTTTGAATATTGTAGTGAGAACGAAAGTGATACTTTGTATAAAAAGGTAGGTGGTATAGAGATTCCACGGAACTTAGTTTTTTTATCCTTATTTTAGACCCAAACGGAACTTAGACAAAAACTTTTATAAATTTTAGCTTTCACTCGTAAAATAATAAAGTAGACGTTTAAGACGTTTCGGGAGGTAATTAGAAGTTTTAGAAACTCGTGGAGAGGTAAACGTAATTTTTAAGTCTCGTGCCTATAAATAGATAACAATGAGATTTTCATTAGTCAAACTTTCTAAAAATATCTAGAGAGGAGAGAGAAAAGGGAAATTTGGTAGCTACGAGTTTCACGACGCCGATCGACGATAGTTCGTCTGTCATTTTTTTCACCAGATTTGAGATTTGAACTCTTCGAGGTAAGAGTTTCATTTTAATACCTCTTAGGCCATGTTTGGCAAACTTGTTAGAAAAATCTAATTTTTAGGACTTTAGGAAAACCCCAGTAAAACTTGTAGGAATCACCTGAAATCGGAGATCCGACGTTTATTCGGGCCTCTTATTCGTCCTTCAAAGTTTGAAGGAATCCGCACGAGGCATGAATTCTAGATTTATGAAATATATGGAATTTTATGTTTTGAATGTCAACTTTGATATTTTGCATCCGGGCGAAATTCATGTCTTAGTTAGGATCGTTAATTATGCACGTGAAAATATATGAATAGCATGCATGTATAACTGTTTATATAAGCACGTTATATGTCTAATTGGGTCAAAGGAGGGGGGGAGGGGGGGAGGGGGGGTAAGCTCTTCCTCGAACCTTGAGGATTTGATGATTTTTGATTGTGTGGTGTCTGGAATGGAGGAAGGCCCAACCAGTACACGACACCTAGTATGGAGGAAGGTCCTACCAGTGTGCGAGATGCTTGGGAGAGGTATGCCTTCCACGGCATCGGTTCCATTTACCGGATGAATGCGTACCACTCACCCTAGAGACCACTGTTTAAAAAACCGTACCGAACCGGCCGGTCGAACCAGTTGAACCGTCGACCGGAACCGCGAACGACCCGGTTTGAATCGGGAACCGGGAATAAAGGTTAAACCGTTCGAATTTTTGAAAACCAGTAGAATTTAAGGTTGAACCGGCGATTGAACCGGTAAAACCGGTAGTTGAACCGGGAACCGGTCCTTTTTTGTATTTTTTTTTTTTGTTTTTTATATATATTTTTTATATTTTTAATTATTATTCATATTTATGATGTCATGGTTCAACTGTCCGGACCGGCCGGTTGAACCGGTCAACCCGTGAACCGGTCACCTTTTCGGTTCAAGGACCGGTCCGATTTTAAAAATATTGCTAGAGACTATTTCTATGTGTGTTTAGATATTTAAACTATGAATTGTCATATAAGCTGTCACGCCCCCAAACCCACCCATATAAGTTTTGGGACACGTGGCACGCCACCAAGGCTACTACAAGTCTTAATCGTTTGATCGCAGCTAAAATTCTGCAAAACCCCTGCTCAAACTGCTATAGTATTTCAGTTTCACGAAAACCTGCTTATTAAGCTTTAACAATCTAAATGCATTATACCCATAACATTTGAGAGGTATAAATCTAGGTATAAACACAATAAGTTATCCAGATTCAATAAACCATCCAACCATTAAATTAACAAAGAACACAAAAGTTCATTCTCACTACATTAACTGCGAGGAAACCACATATAAAGTCCGGATATAATTATAACCAAGTTATACAACTAATTAATTCTTACATTTTCTGATAAGAGAAAATTCGGATATATTACAAAAGTCCAAAACTTCACACTAGCATAGGTTTTTACACCACAGATTAAAACTATATTACATAAGCTTTAAACTGAACTTAAAACTAGTTTAGCTTGGTGTTCCCAATATTTCAGCTAACCCGATCCCGCGTCCTCAGGTTTCTTTCCAGCTCTCCCTTCAGTTTGTTCACCTGGAGTGGTTATTTAAATAACCACATATATAAATATAAAGATTTGTTTAAGCTATATTGCTTAGTGAGAAATAATAATCAAGAGACATGGATATAACATATGCTCAATTCATTGCAATAGCGCATTACATTAAATCATAGTCGCAGGAGCCAAATGTACGTTCCCCCACTACTAGTCCGCGACTCCTCGCCAATAAGTCCACGCGACTAGTTAGGACCCACGTCTCTTCTATTCAGACGGGCAAGTCCTAAAGCCCACATAGGCATTTATTTACTCTTTTCGGGGGCTTGATACAAGTTCTCCCTTGACCCACATAAGCACATAGCATGCCCACATAAACATTACAACGTGCTTTCGCCAACCAATTGGGCCTAATTTAATCACATGAATTTGCCCAATAATAATTAAATAGAATTAATTAATTTAACTAAACATGGTTTTAAACACCCAATGAGCTCAAACATAGAAACATCCAAAAGTCAAGATTAGAATCTCTCACCTCTTATAATTTGCTTAGAAACGCAGTCTAGAGGTCCAATTCTACCTCTGGTATCAATTCTACACAAATCAAATTTTATCCCAATTAATGGCCTATTTGGGTTACACAGTTTTAACAAGCTATAGACATTAAAATTAGTACTAAAACGTAGGCTTTACCTCCAGGGTTCCAAATACTGAATCAAATTTGAGGTTGGTAGCCGTTTGATAGATCAAACCCGCGAAAAACCGACGAAACCCACTTTTCCCCCATGGAGCCGTACGGTGTGGATGTCTCACTGTTTTTTTTTCTTTTCCTCTATCTAATCTCTTCTCTCTCACGAATTGATGTATATAATGTATATATATTATTATATTAGATTAGACCTTAACTTATGTGCTTCATTATGAAGCCCCCATAAGTTTTGGTTAATTCTAAGCACAACCCCACCATGAATGAAACTAATTATTTCACTACCCAATTATAAATGGGTTTTTGTCTATGTCACGTATGGGTCCCATATGTGGTCCCATATATTCCACAAAATTGCTAATTAACCTACCAATTATATTTCTTGTCCAATTCGCACTCACCAAAATATTTTACTTGACCATATAAATGGTCTCTAACAACAATAACAATATTAAAATAATATTTAACAATAACATTCACCCAACACATATGCCTTAATAAACACATAAGCACATAAGGGTGTTTTCAATTATTAGTCCCATCCCAGATGGAACTTTCTCATTTTATGTCCCTTTTGAGACTGCCTCCCAGGCTATTATTGGGTTTCCACATGGACACCCCTATTTAATATGTGAGTCAATACTCACCATATTAGCATTAATTTAATGCCATCACATTATTATGCATACCAATTAATAATAAATTAAATTTGGGACACGGGTTCTACATTTCTTTCCCCCTTAAAGGGAAGTTTGTCCCCAAACTTCAGTTACCTTATGATTCGAATAGATGTGGATATCTCCTTCGCATCTCATCCTCTCGTTCCCACGTGATCTCTTCTGTCGTTTGACTCTGCCATCTAACCATAACCTTTGAAATTACTTTATTCCGCAATACATGTTCTTTTCGATCTATAATTTCAACCGGTTGCTGAATAAAAGTCAAATTTTCTTGAATCTCTGATGGTTTTGGTGTCATCGTCTGATCCCTTTCTGATAAACATTTTCGAAGCATTGACACGTGGAATACATTATGTACATACGCCATTTCATCTGGAAGATTTAACCGGTAGGCAAGTGGCCCAACTCTCTCAATAACGTCAAAAGGTCCTACAAATCTTGGACTCAACTTTCCGTGTCTTCCAAATCGGGTAATCCCCTTTGAAGGCGACGCTTTCAAATAAACACGATCCCCAACACTGAATTCCAACGGTCTTCTGTGTTTATCTGCATAGCTTTTGTACCTACTCTGAGCTGTCCGGAGTCGTTGCTGGACTAATTTCACTTTCTCAGTAGTTATTTCAACAATTTCAGATCCCAATATCTGTCTTTCTCCTACCTCTGTCCAACAGACTGGTGATCGACATTTACGACCGTATAAGGCCTCGTAAGGCGCCATCCCAATACTAGACTGATAGCTATTATTATAAGCAAATTCAATCAGAGGCAAATGCTTTTCCCAATCACCTTTAAAATCAAGAACACATAGTCTAAGCATATCCTCTAATACCTGAATTACACGCTCTGACTGGCCATCTGTTTGAGGATGGAATGCAGTACTGAAATTTAATTTAGTCCCCATAGCATTTTGAAATTCCTTCCAGAATTCAGAAGTAAAACTGCTATCCCGATCTGAAACAATGGAAACTGGAACCCCATGTAACCGTACAATTTCTTTTACATACAAGTGTGCCAATTTCTGGGGTTTCACTGTCTTGATTGGTAGAAAATGCGCCGACTTAGTCAATCGGTCAACTATCACCCAAATACCATGGTTTCGGTTAGTGGATCTTGGAAAACCTGTCACAAAATCCATAGTAATATTTTCCCATTTCCATTCAGATACAGGCAACGGCTGTAATAACCCTGCTGGGACTTGACGTTCTGCCTTTACCTGTTGACAACTTGAGCATTTAGAAACATAAACAGCAATCTCACGTTTCATACCTGGCCACCAGAAATTTTCACGCAGATCACGATACATCTTTGTGCTTCCAGGATGAACTGTGTACTTCGTGTTGTGTGCTTCTTGAAGAATCTTCTCTTTTATCTCTTTTACATTAGGTACCCCGATCCGGTTTCCCAATTTCAATAAATCATGTTCTATAGTGAACTCTTGTCGTTTACCTGCTACCACATCATCATATAAGCTTTTAAAAATTAAATCCTCAAATTGCCTTCCTCGAATTTCATCGGCAAGGGTCGGTTGAATGACAATAGCCGCCATTAAAGCTCCACCTGTTCCAGAAATAACTTCCAAATTCAACTGTTCCATATCTCGTATCAACATTTTCTGAGTAGTCAGATTATACACCAAATTTTCAGTCGTCTTCCTACTCAAGGCATCAGCCACTACATTGGCTTTTCCTGGATGATAATGAATAGACAAATCGTAGTCCTTCATCAGTTCTAGCCACCTTCTCTGTCTCATATTTAATTCTCGCTGAGTAAAGATATACTTTAGGCTTTTGTGATCAGTGTAAATATCACATTTTTCCCCATACAAGTAATGCCTCCACATTTTCAATGCAAAAATAATAGCTGCCAATTCTAGATCGTGTGTAGGGTAATTTACCTCGTGTGGCCTCAATTGTCGAGAAGCATAAGCAATAACATGATCATGCTGCATTAAAACACAACCCAAACCACGATATGACGCGTCACTGTAAATTACAAACCCTTCCGTACCTGAGGGAATAGTCAGAACTGGAGCTGATACTAATCGAGTCTTCAACTCAATAAAAGCTTCTTCACACTGTGGAGTCCATTCAAAAGCTCTGTCTTTTCTCATTAGCTGAGTCATAGGTATTGCAATTCGAGAAAAGTCTTTCACAAACCTTCTGTAATAACCTGCCAGACCCAAGAAACTCCGTATTTCAGATACATTAGTTGGCCTCAACCAGTTCATAACAGCTTCAATCTTTTGAGGATCAACAGATACCCCTTCCTTTGAAATCACATGCCCCAGAAAAGCAATCTCAGTCAACCAGAATTCACATTTCTTCAATTTGCCATATAACTTCTTTTCTCTTAATCGCTGTAATACTAATCGCAAATGCATTTCATGATCTTCAATACTTTTCGAATAAATCAGAATATCATCAATAAAAACAATAACAAATTCATCCAGATAATCTTTAAATACCCGATTCATAAGATCCATGAAAGCTGCCGGTGCATTCGTGACTCCGAAAGGCATTACCAGAAATTCATAGTGGCCGTATCGAGTTCTGAACGCTGTCTTCTCAACGTCATCTTCCTTGACTTTTAACTGGTGATAACCCGACCTGAGATCAATTTTGGAGAATACCTGAGCTCCCTGAAGTTGATCAAATAAGTCATCAATTCTGGGTAGCGGGTACTTGTTCTTGATTGTTAGTTTATTCAGTTCCCGATAATCGATGCACATACGCATTGTTCCGTCTTTCTTCTTTACAAATAAGACCGGTGCTCCCCACGGTGATACACTTGGCCTAATAAATCCCTTATCAAGAAGTTCCTGTAGTTGAACCTTCAGTTCTTTCAACTCTACCGGTGCCATTCTATACGGCGTCTTCGATACTGGCTGTGATTCCGGTATTACATCAATAATAAACTCGGTCTCCCTCTCGATCAGAATATCTGGCAAATCATCAGGAAATACATCGGGAAATTCTCGTACTACAGATATGTCTTCTACCTTTGGCCCGGTGACACGTGTATCAATGATTGTACATAAGAATCCTGGACAACCCTTTTTCAGTAATCTACCAGCCTGAATTACCGATACCAAATACGGTGGCGCTATCACACCAGTTCCTTGAAAGCTAAAGACCCCAAACTCTGGTGATCTAAACATAACCCTCTTCTGTTCACAATCAATCTGAGCCTGATTTACCGACAACCAGTCCATTCCCAGAATGACGTCAAAATAATTCACTACCAACGGGATTAGATCAACTGTCAACACATTATTCCCTATCTGAATATCACATGCTTTGAACACAGAAGAACTCACAATGGGTTTACTCAATGGCAATGACACAGCTAAATCATAACCCAACGGTTCTGACATCACATTTAAATGCGTAATAAAATCATGCGACACAAAAGAATGGGTTGACCCCGAGTCCATTAAAATACGTGCCGGATAAGAACAAATAGGAAGAATACCTGAGACAACTGAATCCGAAGCAACCACATCTCCCGGATTAAGCTGAAAAGATCTTCCCTGTCGTTGTTCAGGCCCTTTTCCTTTATCAACAAGTGGTCTCGGTCTTGGAGCACTCGAACCCATAGAACTCGTCTGTTGTGATCGTCTCTGTGGACAATCTTTGGCAAAATGGCCCGGCTCTCCACATTCAAAACATCGGCCTCTCATCTCTGGAGTAGGACTCCTCGTACTCATTGCCCTAGTTTGTGGACAATTCCTTGCAATATGACCTGGTTGATTGCAGTTTGTGCACGGAGTGGCAAAATAACAAACTCCCCGATGTCGGCGATTACAAATACCGCATAAGGGTCTGCTATCTCCAGTAAAGGTACTTGCCTGACTCCCAGAACCAGATCCAGAGCCTCGAGAAAACATCTTCTTGAAGAATCCTCCTGGACTTCTACCTTTACTTTCAGCTGGCCTCTTTGCTTGTTGGCCTTCTCGGTATTTTTCAATACTCCTCTCAGCTATAAGGGCTGTATCCTGAACCTGTGCAACGGTTGGATACTGGTGAGTTTCAACTCGACTTCGTATATTATCTCTGAGCCCTTCCTCGTATTTCCTAGCTCTTTCTGCCTCAGTTGGAAATGTACGCCGTGCAAATCGCAATAAGGCATTGAACTGAGCGGTGTACTCTGTCACTGTCATATTTCCTTGCTGTAAATTTTCAAATTCACGGCTTTTCTGTCTTTGAGCTGCTAGAGGAAAGAACCGCTTATAAAACTCTTCTTTAAACTTTTCCCAGTTCGTAGGAGTTCCCTGCTCAAGTATATTGACCCACCAATCTTGGGCTTCTCCTTTCAACATATTTGCAGCACAAACAATCTTTTGCTGATCTGAACAGTCCACAATACGAAAAATACGTTCCATGTCCATGACCCAGTGGTTAGCTACCATTGGATCTACTTCCCCTCGGAATTCACTCGGTTTCTGTTTAGAAAATAACTCTGCCACTGTGCGTTCACCACGTGACCCTTGTTGTGAACTTTCTGCTGGCGACATTCGGTCCCCAACAGCTCTAACAAAATTCCCGACAACCTCTTCTAGGCGATTCATCCTCGAATGAGGAGACCCCTCTCTATTTGAATCCATTCTGATCAAACCACTTTCCTGCATTAACAATGCATAAATATACAAACAATGCCATAATATGCATGTTGCAACTATATCATGACATTCATAACAATTCATGCATTCATATAATGCATTTACATATTCATTTTAACATTTTATTCATTTTATTTCAACGTATATCGCCTCTCGTACCAAGGTATATAACCTAAGGCTTTAATAGCTCTGATACCACTAAATGTCACGCCCCCAAACCCACCCATATAAGTTTTGGGACACGTGGCACGCCACCAAGGCTACTACAAGTCTTAATCGTTTGATCGCAGCTAAAATTCTGCAAAACCCCTGCTCAAACTGCTATAGTATTTCAGTTTCACGAAAACCTGCTTATTAAGCTTTAACAATCTAAATGCATTATACCCATAACATTTGAGAGGTATAAATCTAGGTATAAACACAATAAGTTATCCAGATTCAATAAACCATCCAACCATTAAATTAACAAAGAACACAAAAGTTCATTCTCACTACATTAACTGCGAGGAAACCACATATAAAGTCCGGATATAATTATAACCAAGTTATACAACTAATTAATTCTTACATTTTCTGATAAGAGAAAATTCGGATATATTACAAAAGTCCAAAACTTCACACTAGCATAGGTTTTTACACCACAGATTAAAACTATATTACATAAGCTTTAAACTGAACTTAAAACTAGTTTAGCTTGGTGTTCCCAATATTTCAGCTAACCCGATCCCGCGTCCTCAGGTTTCTTTCCAGCTCTCCCTTCAGTTTGTTCACCTGGAGTGGTTATTTAAATAACCACATATATAAATATAAAGATTTGTTTAAGCTATATTGCTTAGTGAGAAATAATAATCAAGAGACATGGATATAACACATGCTCAATTCATTGCAATAGCGCATTACATTAAATCATAGTCGCAGGAGCCAAATGTACGTTCCCCCACTACTAGTCCGCGACTCCTCGCCAATAAGTCCACGCGACTAGTTAGGACCCACGTCTCTTCTATTCAGACGGGCAAGTCCTAAAGCCCACATAGGCATTTATTTACTCTTTTCGGGGGCTTGATACAAGTTCTCCCTTGACCCACATAAGCACATAGCATGCCCACATAAACATTACAACGTGCTTTCGCCAACCAATTGGGCCTAATTTAATCACATGAATTTGCCCAATAATAATTAAATAGAATTAATTAATTTAACTAAACATGGTTTTAAACACCCAATGAGCTCAAACATAGAAACATCCAAAAGTCAAGATTAGAATCTCTCACCTCTTATAATTTGCTTAGAAACGCAGTCTAGAGGTCCAATTCTACCTCTGGTATCAATTCTACACAAATCAAATTTTATCCCAATTAATGGCCTATTTGGGTTACACAGTTTTAACAAGCTATAGACATTAAAATTAGTACTAAAACGTAGGCTTTACCTCCAGGGTTCCAAATACTGAATCAAATTTGAGGTTGGTAGCCGTTTGATAGATCAAACCCGCGAAAAACCGACGAAACCCACTTTTCCCCCATGGAGCCGTACGGTGTGGATGTCTCACTGTTTTTTTTTCTTTTCCTCTATCTAATCTCTTCTCTCTCACGAATTGATGTATATAATGTATATATATTATTATATTAGATTAGACCTTAACTTATGTGCTTCATTATGAAGCCCCCATAAGTTTTGGTTAATTCTAAGCACAACCCCACCATGAATGAAACTAATTATTTCACTACCCAATTATAAATGGGTTTTTGTCTATGTCACGTATGGGTCCCATATGTGGTCCCATATATTCCACAAAATTGCTAATTAACCTACCAATTATATTTCTTGTCCAATTCGCACTCACCAAAATATTTTACTTGACCATATAAATGGTCTCTAACAACAATAACAATATTAAAATAATATTTAACAATAACATTCACCCAACACATATGCCTTAATAAACACATAAGCACATAAGGGTGTTTTCAATTATTAGTCCCATCCCAGATGGAACTTTCTCATTTTATGTCCCTTTTGAGACTGCCTCCCAGGCTATTATTGGGTTTCCACATGGACACCCCTATTTAATCTGTGAGTCAATACTCACCATATTAGCATTAATTTAATGCCATCACATTATTATGCATACCAATTAATAATAAATTAAATTTGGGACACGGGTTCTACATAAGCATACATTTAGAATTGTGCACTCAGCTTATACCTGAGCAGTAGAGATTTACTACATTACAGGTGAAAAGAAAAGAGGAAAGAAGAAGCGTGAAGAGTGAGGCCGAGGAATGCGGGAGAATACGCTTGTTTATACTTTTGTTTCTTTCTAACTTGTAATAAGAATTGGGAATTTGTAATATGCTGTAGTGGAATCTTGGCATAGGTTTGAAATCTTATAATCTGTAATAGAATTCCTGTAAATTATGTTTTGATATATTAGAGTATGGTTGTGTTTATATGGAATTGAATTGGAAGAACATTGTGTTGAATGCTGCAGAATTGGGCAGATTTGATAGGGATCAGTCGACTAGGCCCTGACACAGTCGACTGGACCCCTGTGTTACAGAGTTATTTCCTTCAGTTTTCGGAGACTTTAGTCGACTGAAAGGGGTATCAGTCAACTGTTTTCTGCACAAAAAAACACTACATTCTGCATGCATAGTGTCCAGTCGACCGGACAAAACACCAGTCGACTGAGAAATTGAGGCCCCAGACGACTGAGTCCCCGACACAGTCGACTGGACAGGGCTGTTAAACTTTCTAAACTTTCTGCTCTCCAGTCGATTGGGACCCCGCTACAGTGACTGAACCACTGGTTTTCCAAATGAATCATCTTGGTTGTGTTTCAATGGGACAAAACTTTTTATAACTCTGATTTTAATAGATTATACTTATGTTTTTCGCTGCTATTATTTTACTTTAATGGAATTGGGTGAGCCTTGGTGGTGTGCCACGTATCCTATTTCTGCACGTAGTGAGATGGGTCGTGACACCTACCACCTCTGACCTGAAATTTCACTTGTTATAGGAAAAGTCAAGTGAAACTTCACTTACTTTTTTCTATATCAAGTGAAATTTCACTTAACTTTGGCTATAATAGTGAGATTTTGTTGGGTATGGCTCATATTGTAATGGATCCGTTATATTAGGCCCAAGAGTCAAGGGGAGGGCCCTGTGGCCCATGGCGGAGCGAAGCGTAGCGATGGAGCCGGGTATGGGTATTTTGTTGATTTTGTCATGTACCTATAGGAGATATATATGATGTAATCCTAAATCATTTTTTATAGTGAAAATTTCAGGCTCTCCGGTGTGGACGTAGGCACATTGCCGAACCACGTGATAATTCTCTGTGTCTCTTTAATCTTTCTATTTTTCATATATTGTTTGCGTGTGATTGATTCGATCCAACAGATTTACTTGCTTTTTTTAGTTGCCGGAGGTGGTGGGGTGGTCGCCGGAAGTGGTAGGAGTGGTGGTAATGGTGGTTAGATCGAGTTAGATGATAAAAATAAATGTATTTAGTCTAAAATTGAAGAAGGACTTATCTTTAATGATAAATTTAAATTATTCTTACTATTAAAAAAATTTATACATTAATCATTTCCACTATCTGCCCCATTAAATTAAAATGAAAGTGACCCAACGATGTAGAAATAAAATGCAATTAACTCAACTTTTAATAGAGCACCAATGTTATAGCATCGCTAATAGGAGCGTATATAGGGACTGTATCCCTCCAACTACCACAAATGACCCCTTCAATCATTAAAAACTCCACTCCGATTAGGGGTGGTAATTCGGGTTCTCGTGCATGGCCGGCCCAAAGGGGGGGCCAGTGGGGCAACCGTCCCGAGCCACCAAAGTTCATCAAATTTTGAGGGTCCCCATAAAATTTTCATAATTACATTTTTACCTTGAGATTTTTTTAGCATTTTACATTAGGTCTCCCTTAATCATGTTTAAGTCTCTCCTCAACTTATATTTATGCCCAATTTAGTGTCATCAATTATATATATATATATATTGATATACATATATATATAACTCAAAAGCAAAGGCCCCTAGAATTTTGAAAATTACACCTTTAGTTTAAGAATTTTTTGAGTTTTAGAAATTGGCCTCCCTAGAATTTTGAAAGACACCATACAATATTTAAGTTTTACAAATAGACTCATATTATAAGTAGACCCCAATAAATCACAAATTACGTATAAGTAAACCCTAAAAAATAGCCAATTATGTATAAGTAGACCCCAAAAAAATTGCCTCGGGGGAGCTGCCCTCGAATCCCCGAATAAGGGGCCTCACTTTTAGTAGTTCGTCCCGGGCCTCCAAATACTCGGGACCGGCCCTGTTCTCGTGTTATAATGGTGTCATTAATCGGGTTGTGTGTTTTGGGTTTGATTTTTAGTTTCGAGTGCTATTCATCTATAATACAAACTATTTTAAATTAATCGTGTCATGTTGTGTCGTATTCGGGTTGTCTCAGCAAAACGAATTGTCGTGTCAAAAATTACCACCCCTAACTCCGATAGAAGCGGTAAAAAGTGTTCTATGACATTGGGTTCTATATTTACAATCACAGGGCAGTGGGAAAGGGCTGTAAAATTTGGAGGAAAAGTATTGGTATGAGATTATTCACTAAAATGTATCAATGTTGTGGACGCAGCAAATTGATTAAAATTTACCATTTTATAGTTGGAGTGCACTTGTGACAAAGGCTGGTAAAAGTATTGTTCAAGAGACCAAAATACTATTTTGACCATACTAATAATTCAATTTCTTCTTGGAGATACTCTTGGTCCAACATACGTAATTGATGATAATTGCTTGCGGAAATTCTATGATCCTTCATTTTAGTGGTTTTTAATATACTATAGGGAGTTGTTACTCGCACTCTATAGATAAATTAATCCATTCTACGGAATACATTAATTGCATGATTTATTGTATGGTGCGACAATAGTACAATTAGGGGTGAAAACGGTTCGTGTCGGTTTGGTTCAGTCCAATTTTCAGTCAAATTGATCGGATTTGGTTCAAATCAGTTCAAGTTAGTATAAAAATTTTGGTTCGCTTTTTGTATGAAAATTTTAAAAACCAATCGGTCCAGTCAGTTTGCTTACACCCCTAAGTACCATAAAGTGTATTAGTTCAATTTTGGAGTGGGAATAGTAATTCCCATATTATATATTCTAATTTTAATTCTAAAATATTATAATTTGGTCCAAATGCTTCGGTATCATTTTCATAGTGGGGCGAAGTGGTTTCGCCCCGCATGGAGTGAAAACATTCTTGGTCATTAGATGAGTTTGTGCTCTCATCTCTGTGCGACATGTGGCAAATGTGGTTTTGAACATTGATTTGTACTTTCTTTTTTTTTTCTTTACGGATCTTTAGACTTTATTAAGCCACGTTTGGACTTTATAACTAACATTTGGACTTTATTTAGCAATATTTGGACTTATTATCAAAGAACTTTTTGTACCTTGATAATAAAGTTTGACATTTTTTCGCAAATAATATAAGTACGAATTAAGCTAAGAAAGGTTCAAATTAAACTAATTAAGGTATAACCTAAACTAAGAAAAGTCCAACCAATAGAGCATTAATTGCACTTTCAGAAGTATTAATTGTGCGTAAACTTTTTCTCCTTTTGCTCAATCTTTACAAGGTATAAGTTAAGCTAAGAAAGGAACAAACTAAACTAAGTAAGGTACAAATGTTGCTAAGATCGAAAAGGCCCAACATTGCGTGTCAGAAGTATTAATTGTGCGTAAGCTTTTTCTCATTTTGCTCAACCTTTACAAGGTACAAATTAAGCTAAGTTAAGAAATGAACAAACTAAGTTAAGCAAAGTACAAACATTGCTAAGAAAAGGCCAAATGTTGTGTGTTAGAAGTATTAATTGTGCGTAAGCTTTTTCTCATTTTGCTCAACTTTTACAAGGTAAAAATTAAGCTAAAAAAATATCGAAACTACGCTAAGCAAGGTATAAGTGTTGCTAAGAAATGTCCAAACATATGCTTAGAAAATTCCAAATAACAGAGCATTAATTGCAGTCAGAAGGATTAATTTTTCTTTTTCTTTTTCTTCTTCTTTTTTTTTTTTTTTTTTTGCTTATTTTGCTCAACCTTTATCAAAGTCCAAACAGAGTTAGTCAATATACAAACATTGCTAAGAAAAATCCAAACGTTACTTAGAAAAAACCCAAACGTCCATGTGTGACAGGTGAACAGTGATTTCGCCCCCACACGGAGTGAAATCTCCTAAACTTTAGCATACGCAGCATATATCCCCTTACGAGATATTTTTTGTTCACCCAGTTTCGGTTACTCATTGCTCACACAAGCCACTGTTGGGTAACATGTGTCTCATTTCATTATCATTTTTATCCTTGTACTATTAATAGAATTACTCTCTCCGTCCCATTTTATGTGTCCATTTTTCTTTTTTGGGATGTCCTAAAATTGTTGTCAACATTTCTAAATTAGTATGTAAATTTTATTTAGTTTCCCAAACTACCATTCTTTATAATCAACACCAAATCAAAAAAAAAAGTGCAATGCTCACGGACAATTTTGGAAAGTAGGTGTAAATTCTTTTTGCCTCCTTAAATAATTAGATTCTCCAAAAGAGACATACTCCCTCCGTCCCATAATAAGTGTCCACTTCTATTTTGCACATTGTTTAAGAAAGTTGTATTATTTTAGTTTTTTTGGTTCATTAAATGGTCACTTTCCAATTTTGCTCTTAGATGTGATGGGTGTTTGACTTTTTGCTTGCTTTGAGGTCACAAATAAATGCTACTTTGTCTTTATTATAAGGGTGGTTTTGAAAAGTAAGTAAAAGGTATATGTCAATTTAGGAAAGTTGACACTTATTGTGGGACATCTAAAAAAGGAAATGTGGACACTTATTATGGGACGGAGGGAGTATAAAATAAGATGAAATGAGTATTAAATTGACACATATATCACCGAATAAAAACCTGAATAAAAAATAGGTACCAAAAATGAGAGTGAAAAAATGGTCTTTCGGTCTCTCCCTTTAGATATGTTGACTGTTGACTGTTGCGTTAATATTCTGGCAGTGGAAGTGGCGAGTGAGAGAGAGCAGGTTAAAATAGTAGGGGATCTAGGGTAGATATGATCATCCTTAAAAGTGTTGGGACTTTCTCTCTCTTAAAATATACAGAGTGAGTGTGAGAATGTGGGGGTAACGTGCGCATGAGGATGAGGGGTAGTGGGAACACGTCACTGTCTGCGAGTCCCGACAAAGTATCTAATGCCGAGGTGACTGACTCTCGGAACATCACAAGAAAATAAAATTACAATGACCTCCCCTAATCTTTTGACAGTCGCATAAAAGCTCGAAATCAGCTTTAAAATTACAATATTCTCTGCTGCAGACTTTTGAGATTTACCATTTTTTGCAGTCTCATGTACTCCCTCCGTCCCATTTTGAGAGTCTTATATTCTATTTTGAGTTGTATTAAAATAGTGTCCATTTTTCTTAAATTGATGTAAAATTTTTACTTACTTTTCAAAATTATCCCTCTTTAAAATCTATACCAAGACAAAACTAAAAAAATTGTTGTAATAATTAGGAACAATTGTGAAAAGTAAGTGTATATTCTTTTTGTCTCCTTAATAAGTTGATTTCCCAAAAATTAACTCACAAAATAGGACAGAGATAGTAGTAATAATCCTACATGGGTGAACATTTTTTTTTTTTGCCATAAATAACACTGAATTTTTTAACCGCCTAATAGCAATCCCTATGGCTATAAGCTTGAGAATTTTGATAGGACTAATGTCTAATGCGATGCCTTTCGAATTTGTTCACGAACTTTAGCAGTGGTATTACATGCATCCACTATTGTCATACAATTATTAAAACATTGAATTAAAAGCTATTTGTATTCTAAATTTGGTTTCTAAAACATGTAATTAGTCCATATTTGGAAACATTTTCTACTGCTTTAAAAGAAAATTAGTCCATGTGCAAGAATTTATTTATCCGACGCATATGATGAGGACCAATACCATATCAGCGTAAAAAAAAATACATAAGAAATTGTATTAAAATGTTTTTATTTTCGAGCAACGGCTTAGTCCAGTCGGTAAAATAGCTTTTCATGCCATGCTCTTACTAGAGTTCAAATCTTACATGCCCCCATGCCCGAGTAGTTGAGCCCTTGCACTTATGTCCATCACACAAGACCACAACACCAAATGATTAAAAAAAAAAAAAAAACAGGTAGTCCCATGTCCTAAACTGTAACAGAACTTCACAAGTACTTCTTTAAATACCAAAATTACCCTTCCAACAATCTCTAATAGTATTATGAGCTTAAATTTTTTATTAATTATCATAAGGAAACAATCGTTAAGGTAAGTTAGTGTTGTTTAAAACCTACGAAAAATAAGGAGTTGTACGCTTATCACAAACTTCAAACCATTGTGATATTTGTTTTCAAACATGCTCTAAATCTTACCTTAAATGAATTAGTCAAACATGCTACATTTTTTGCATACAAATTACTAATTTTTTAGTTAAAACTTCCATATGCATTTGCGAATAGTTGTCACTGGCAGTCATGGAATTTTGATTAAAAAAAAAAAAAAAAGCTTGTCCTCAAAACTTAATAAATTTAAAGTGAGGGACCTTTTACTAAAATTTTATTTTATTAATTTGTATATCTATTTCTTACTTTTTATATTTCTTGCTACTAAGGGTGAAATTGGTTCGGTTTTGTGAGGGTTTTTCCACCGACTGATCGGTTCGGTTCAGTTCAATTTTTTCGATTTTAGGCTTAATTTTGGTTCGGTTTTCGATTTTACACTGCGCCACCCTTATGAAAACCGCCCAAACCGATCGGTTCGGTTCAGTGGTTCGATTTTTTTGGTTTTTGTTTCACCCCTACTTGCTACGAATTTAGTGTTTCTCATGGAAGATAATCATAACCAGATCGACCCGGTAGACTGGCCAGGACCCTTCCCCGAACCTTCTAATTGGGTGGTTGTGGGTTCGACTCTTGCAAGGGAGACTTGATTTGTCTTTAAAGAGGGCTTTGCCCCCTGTGTGTTACAAGGGAGATTCGTCTTTAAAGTGGTGTATGACCCCTTAAATGTGTACAATGTCCATATCAAAGTGTGGATGAATGTGTGTAAAATTTGAGTGTGAGTGTAGTATTACCTATAGTCCCTATATTCAGACCGCATGTGGGATTTGAAATCTAACCCAAAAGAAGAAGGATTTATTTGAAATTTTCTGATCACAAAAGTGTATAAAATATTGTAAAGAATCCTCCTAAGCATGCTATGAAATGCGAATCATTTCAATCAGGTGAAGATATCAATAAAGTTACTAATGCATGTTTAATAGTTAAAATAAGTAAGGGTTAATTATATTTACCTCATGTAGTTCGATCAATTTTTACTTTATTTGTGTGGTTTAAAAATAGACACTTAACATTTTTGTGATTTTGGACACAAGTGAAACTGCTAAGATTTTTTTCAAAATAGGGATTAAGGTAAAGTTTGATAAAATTGAAAATTAAGTAATAAAATTGTTGTATTTTAAGTACTGAAAATTTTAAGCGATTAAATTTGCAATACTGTAAACAGTATTTCAAGTACTTAAATAGACTGTATTCAATTATTATTTTAGTAAAAAAAATTCACTTAAAGTATTTTAGTGGATTTTTGGCTGTTTTTTAATTAAGTAGTACACTATCACACGCACTAAAAACATACAAGTGCTGAAATTTTTCATTTTTACCACTTAATTGGGTAATCAAAATACCCTAAATATTAAAATTAGCCTTATATAAGAGAGTTTAAGTGTTAAAATTAATCCCACGTAACCAATTAACCTCAAAATTAGTCCGTCTAACCTTCAAAAAGATTTTTATTTTATTTTATTTTTGTAGGTGTACTATTCCAAAAAATGATCCTATACTAAAGTAGTCGGCCTAACCTTCCAAAAAGAAAATATTTTTTTGTGGGTGTAATATTCCAAAAAATGATCCTATACTAAAGTAGTCGGCCTAACCTTCAACAAGAAAAGATTGCTTTTGTTAAGTCAATATATTATTATATTATTATTCTTGACATAATGCTTTTCAAACAATATTAAAATATGAAGAATAAAAGTTTAAAAAAAACAAAAAACAAGAGTTTTGTTATGTTTTTTAAATTCAAATTCTAAATTGATAATTATTTTTTTTGAATGACAAATTCTAAATTGATTTCTAAATGATTTATAAATTATACCTAAAGCTATAAAGAAGTTGAGTTACTGAACAAGGTCTCTCTAATATATTCAATAAATGTTATACACGACTCGTTTAACAAATAAGCCAATTGCAAGAATAGATTTTAGGTTCGTTTAATAAACGAGTCAAAAACTCAACCACATATGAACTCGTGAACAAGTTTGAATAAGACTCGTTAATAGGCGCGTAAAAAACTCGTGAATAGACCTAATAAGAGACTTGTATACTGATTTGTCTATATATACATTTATTATAAAATAATGTAATTTTAGAAGATACATAAGCTCAACCCATTAATACAAATTAAAGTCAAACCTAGAAAAGACTGAATCAACTATAATTTATGCGAGTCAACATTAACCTTGATTTTCAAGATCGTTTAATAGCATTCATGAGCCTGACTTGGGCTTGGCTCATGTCAAATATACTAGATTACTAGATTTCAAATTCTTTTAATAAATAAACAAAGCTCACGCATAAATAAGGAGAGCATTTTTTTCTCACTCATTGCTCACCCATGCCTCTAATGGGTGACATATGTCTCATTTTAGCATTATGTTGAAATACAGGGACAAAATGGGAATGACACGGTGGAGGCCTGAGTGAGCAATGGGTGAGCCAAGGCCAGCCCAAAGTGAACTCTAAAAATAGGGCCCGGGGCTATAGGGGGTTCGAGGGCAGCGCACCCGACAATTTTTTTTTTGGGAGTCTACGTATACGTAAATATGTGTATATATTGGTTTTCAATGTCACATTGTAAAATGTTCTAACAATTTACAGCATAATTAAATACTTATTTAAGCAACCAATAATTTGAAACCAATCCATGAATTGAAAACAACTTACCACTGGAGGGTTTGTTTAGGCTAAAACTAAAAGGAATTGGGAGAATTGAGAAAAGGGCAATGATATTATGAGCAACTTCTCATGTGAGAAAGTACTCTACAATCATTGGATGGAGAATAACTAACTATTTAATAATATTTTTACTTACTATATATCTTGGGACAAAATCTTCATCCAACAGTTAAAAACTATTTTCTCACATAAGAAACTGCTTACTATATCATTACTGTAATATCCGTACCCAAAAAATGGAAGTAATAATTATTTTTCATGCATTAATTAGTATATTTAATTGCATGTGATATTTGGGTAAGTTCCAGTTACCCCGAGGTGACAAGTGTTTTGATAAGGGCACAGTTGGATAGATGTGAAATGAGACCCACGGGAGGTCCAGAGTGAATAGATTGCATTTAATTGCATATATGTGATTAAATGAATATTTGCTTAATAGCTTTTAATATTTTATTTTTAGTCGTGACCTTTTGTGGTACCAATTTGGGTACCTGTGTAATGGCGAATTGGAATATGGTTCATAATTAGTAGGCTAATTAACAACTTCATAAAATAATTGGGACCACTTTTGGGACTCATACGTGACATAGACACATACCCACTTAGAAATTTAGTAGTTAATATAAAGTTTAGGGAGTTTCATAACAAGACTTTAAAAATTTATGGGGGTGTAAATGAAAATATGGTATAGATATAACATATCCTCATGTTTAGTCGGTTAAGTTAAAAAAAAAAAAAGAAAAAAAAAAGAAAAGGAAAAAAAATAAATAGTGAAGCAGAGAGTTTAGCCGAGAGACGGAAAAAGTGACTACGGTTCCGTTAGAATTTGCGACGCCGTTTTTTCACTGTACGATACTCAATCCTAAAATAGAAATCATATTTGGACTCGTGAGGGTAAGTCTAACCTTTTGGTATAATTTATTTTTAGTTTAAACGATAGATTTTTCGTGACCTAAATGGGTTGATAACATTTAATTTACCAATATATGTGTAGGAACACATTTGGAATATTTTTTGAGCTGTCTTGCTAGAAATCAGCTTTTAGGCTATTAATTTGTTGTTTTAATCGTTGAGGTGAGTGTCCTAATCCCAAAATTAGATATTTAATGTTATTTATTTGTTAGTGAATACTTAAATTGCTTAATTGTGATTAGGCAGAAAAGTATGTGATTAATTATTATTTAACATGTCCAAAAATGCTGAAATTGCCATGTTGACATGTTGAGTTGCTTATGTGCTTATTTGGGTCAAAGGGTCTCAAATGATAATTACCATTATTTAGCCCGTATATAAGGGACGCCATTCCTCAAAGAAAATGGGGATGATGATGAAATCCTCAGATAAAAGGGGACGGTGGTGACGACCACAGCGAATTGACTTCGGTCATTTGAAAGTGTGTGATATCGCTTTTAAAAAAAGCAACGACAAAGTGAGAATGACCCGGAATCAGGGGTCCAGAATGATGGTGATTGATTACTTGACACGCATGTGACCATATATTGTTGTGAATGTTTAATTGGTGTCATGAATCATTAAATACTCCAATTGCATGATTAGTACCACGTACTCACTAAGCGAAAGTTTATTCAATTTTGTGGCTAATGACCACGCAGGTTCGGACGAGCATCACAGTGAAAAGCTTTGAACTGTGGGAATTTTGGGATAGCTCGAGATTAATTGTGAATGTTTAATATGTTCATATGTAAATAAGTTTATGTTTTGGTTTAATATTAAATCCTTGTAACATAAGATGTGGATTGAAGTTTTGAAAAAATTTCCAAGTATTTTGGTGATATTTTGGTATTTCAATTCTTGTTTAACAGGGAGAATGATGCTGTAATGGGGTGGGGGGAACTCTGTTCAAGTACCATTCGATAATTTTAAAACTTTATTTTATTTTATTTTTATTATTTTATTTGATAAAAAGCTATTTTATCCCCGGGTATATCAGATTAAAATGTTATTTTTGGAACGTTAAAAAAAATGATTGTTTGGTCTTTGTTGGCTTTGTTACACGTGTCCTAGCCCACGGGGGCGGGTTGGGGTGTGACAATTACCCTTGAGAAAAAACCTAATTTTCCTACATTTTTTTCGGTACACTAATTTATTTTATTTTTTTCTTTTTTAAGTGTATCACACTGATGAGTTGATCAAGTATAGTTCTTTTTTTTTTAAGAATATATTTTGGCTCACTCTAAAATTATTCACTCTATGCTCATTCTCCTCTCTCATTGGCTAATACAATGAGATCTAGTATTAAATAAGAATTAATTAATGGTGTAAAGTACTGAGCCCCACTGTATTAGCCAATGGGAGTCAAGAGAGGAGGGCGAGCAATTTTGGAGCAATAATGCTAGACACGCAACACAAACCAAAACACATGCTTTAAATGCATGTACCTTGTGTTGTGTGGATTTTTCACACAAGGCCCATACTTTTTTGGGAAATACAAGGTACATACATTTATGTTACGCCCCGGATCCACACATATGAATCCAGGTCACGTGGCACGCCACCGAGGGTCATCCAATTCATTAAATAACTCTAGCAACAGAAAAGAAACTTAAAACCAACATTGCGTATTCAACTCTTTTGAAAACAATACCTTCCGAGTTGTAAAATCCGTATAAATTTGAAAACGTAATTGTATTTTGAAATGGATGAATTTATGTTAAAAGGGGGTCCTAAAGGTACCCTGAGAACCAATCAAAATATTTAAATAATTTCTAAAAGTGGTAGAAAAAGTAAGCATGCAGACCATAATTCGACCAGTCGAACTGTCCCGCTCGATCGATCGAATGAACCCTCAGCAATAAACCTTCACAGCCAAGAGCACTTCGACCGGTTGAACTATCCCCTTCGACCGGTCGAACTGACCCCCTGACAGCATTCCTTTTTGTACTAGAATATTGCCTAAGGTCCTCAAACATTAAGTCGATGAGTAAAACATTCATTTGGGTCTATACCGCAATATAATAAATTCATTACCATAGCATTCAATTTTATGAGTTTCTTATCGGCATCATTATACTCATCTTCCGTTTTTGGAATAGAAATACCACTTTCAATTTAGTTGGAAGATGAGGCCCTTTGACCACTATTTGCCATAAATCAAAATCTTGAGAAATCAAATAAATTCTCATTCTATTTTTTCAGTAAGAATAGTTTGAGCTATTAAAACATGGTGGTCTAGAAGCCAATTGACCCTCATAATAAGAAATGCGAGAAATGTTGGTTTTTGGATCTTAACTCAAAATTTCAAAAATTTTGAAAATAGAAGAGCCGAAGCTCTGATACTAATTGTTGGCCTAAATATGGAAACCTTAGAGGGGGGTGAATAAGGTTTTAGCAAAAATTTAACTTTTTTAAAATTTAATACAAAATTAAACACAATCACAAACAATTATGTAAAGAGAAAGGGGAAGAGAACTTGCAAATCGAGTTTTCAAGTGGTTCGGCAATCCACACACCGCGGTCTACGTCCACCCCTTAAGAACACCTTTTGAGGATTCCTTTACTTGATCTACTTCACGGGTATAGACCAAACCGTTACAAGAGCCTTCAATCTCTTCTAAAGAAGAACACCTCTTCTTTGCACACAAGGCTTACTAACCCTTACTCTTTACAAATAATGATTTGGGTACAAATTGAGCTCTCTCTCTCTGGAGTGGATAATACAATTAAATCTCACGCAACAACTCCTTAGTGAGTAGATAATACAAATGAAAGCTCACTACAATTTGTTCTCTCAAGAATTACAATTGAAATCTAGAGCAAATTGATTTTTCACTCAAACTAGGGCTCATATGGAAATTATGATTAACCAAGTTGTTTGAATGATTTTCCTTCATTACTCAACCCTTCAAATCACCCCTATATATAGCTTTTCAACATATATGACCGTTGGGGGTGTTTGGGGGGTGAAAAACAATTTTTGAAAAGTTTAGAAAACTAGCCGTTAGGTGTGTCAGCGCGACCCAGTCGATTGAAAAATTGACCCAGTTGACTGGAAAATTTGTAGTAGTGTCTACCTTTCAAAAACTGAAAACAGTCGACTTTTTACAGTTTATTCAACTGGAACAGTACCTCCGATCGACTGGACATTACCTCCGGTCGACTGGACATGAAATAAATCAGTCGACTCGTTTTTGCTAGTTTTTCGCAGACTGACACCTCTTTATAAAACAGCCATAACTCCCTCTACAAAACTTATTTTTGCGATCCGTTTGAAGATTCAGAAACTATATTCAAATACCTTTCCAACCATATAAAACTCAACATCTATTCCTTACCAATTAGATCAGGTTTTGGCTTTAAAGTTGAACCATCTGCAAAGGGTTCATGATTTTGACTTAGCCACTTGAAAACTTTTGTGAAATGAATTTAATTGAGTGGTCTAAGTATGTTTAGGTTCTTGAAAGTATTTTAACGTGTAAGAGCAAGGATCCTAAAGTCCAATTAAAGTTATTTGAGCCCCTATGAGTGATTGATCAAAATGCTTACATGTAAATCCTAGTCTTCAACCAAGGATAGAAAAATCTTCAAGTCTTCAAGCTTGATTCTTGTTGAGCTCCATCACTCTTGGACTTCACCATATGCTATCTCATGATTTCAAACAGAGTTAGAACATTTAAGTTCATGAATAAAGAGATTAGCACAATGAAAATGACATGATAATTCATTGGAATAGAATCATTAAGAACATGCAATTATCACTAGATTGTCATCATCAAAACAAACATAAATAATGCCTTAAATAAATTCAAGGCTAACAAGAACTATTTAGGATTTGTAAGTGCGGACGTATTCCACTGGGCTTCCCAACCTGCCATAAGACTCCATCAGAGGCTGCTTGAACTTGTGAAGGAGGACAAACCTGGTGATCTCCGTGACAAAGGGGGACTCATCATCTGTGTTAGTGTGGTCATAAACCAACCTCCTATTGATGTTTTTTGCCATGTCCCCGATCTGTTTTTCTAAGTCCCTGAGTTTAACTTCCACCCCGGCCTGATCACTGTCTACATGATAGGTGGTGTCTGTAGAGGAAGTCTCTTCCAACTCATGAGTGGGTTCCCCAGGAGAGAGCTCAGCTATGACCACGGTCAATTTGGTGCCTAAGACACCACGGCTCCTGACCGGGGATTCATGGACCGATTCCCGAGTCAAACGCTCGAGCCATTCTTTTTGGGTAGCATGCCTGTTGTTGATTACATCCCGGGCGTCCTCCACGGAGGCAGGACGCCCTCGAGGGGGTCGTCGATCGCGGGGTGGTGGCTGACCGCCACTAACGTTTTCCGGTGAATTGTTGACTGGTAGTATATTGTTATTAGGCCAGTAGGGCATCAATTTGTTGCTGGGTCTGACGTTGGCCCTCCAAGAGTTATACGAAGGCAGCCGTGGTTTACTCCAGTGTTAGGACTGTTGCGGCTAGCATCGGGACCATCGGAATGTCCTGATTAGCCTGCTGTGTAGCCTTCTTATCCTTTTACAGAGGCACGTTTATCAGTTAAGAGATTTGTTTTTGAAGAAATCTGTCAATTTCTCACAGACGACGCCAAATTGAAGATGCTTTTTTTTGGGTAAAGGGAGTTTAGTGTGCTTAGAGCAGATAAAAGAGAGAGAAAGAGAATTTGTATATGGTTCGAAAGGAACCTACATTCATGTGTATATCTGAGCACTCTACTATGTGAAAGAAAACTACTATAGGGACCTTGGTGATCCAACAATAGTGTCTGGAACTACCAAGGGTCAACCGTGCAGGGTATGCGTTTAGGGTTTTTGGGAGAGGCATATGTAGTATATTTGCTAGGTTGAATTTCAGATGAATTCGGGATCCCCCTCTATGGGGGGCGGGATGACTCTTTTATAGAAGGAAGAGTCCTACCTTACAAGGCATTTGAGTCCGATTAGGCAACCATTAGATAGCCTGTCATAATATCTGGCCAGTTTTCTAATCTGATTATGAAACTATTGCTGCGAATCTGGGAGGTTTCCTAACCAGTTTAGTAAACTACTGGATTTCGAACAGTGTGGGATGCGCTTCTGGGGGAGTCGAGTTGGTCTCGAGCTGTAATGCGACTAGGTGAAGCTATCCGGACCTGGGGGTCGGGCTTCTTTTCTAACAGGGCCCCGTGTTGCTAGGCCAAGATGTCCTGGGTGTTAGGGACCACTCGAGATGGTGTTCATCCGAGCAATTGTGCATATCTTGGCTCGGTTACAGGTCGGTCATTAGATATAACTACTCGGTCATATGCTAGAGCCAGGTTTTGGCGTATCACTTCCTAAATCCAATCTCAAATGATGTTGCAGTGGGCCCCTTAAATTTTGATTGAGCAATGTTAAAGTGGTGGTCCCATCATTATTGCTAACATTCAATCCAAATCTAGGGAGCCCATTGCCATATCATTTGGGATAAGCTTTTGGGATTAGAATTTAGGAAGCATTAGCATTACTCTTTTTTGTTTGGGTTTAACTTTGTAGATTTTATTTGGAAAATTTTAAGTCATCTTAGTTTGGGTTGGGACCTTTATTAGATTAGCTTATAGGAGTAGTAAGTTTCTATAATAGTGAATACAAAGTTTTTACCAAAAATAAGACCCTTAAATTAGCTAAATATCTAGGAGCCAAAAGCGGCCGCTTTGTTAGCTTGGCCGGGCATAGAGTGGACAAAAATGCTCTCCTAAATAAGATTAAAAAAAAAAATAAGAGCCTAGAGTATCGGCCACTTTTGTTTTTTATTTATATTTATATTTATATTTATAGTTATACTAACATTATCCACATGGATATACAAATTTTATAAGGAGTAAATATATATACACACAAATTATCCAAAAAAAAAAAAAAAATCCCAATCACCACCACCAAAAATTGCTCTCCCATCACAATGGCGGTTCTCAACGTCTACTTCTGTTCTGCTTCCAAACTCCCTCCAAATCCAAAAGTAAAACCCTCCTTCTCCTCCTCAGCTCACAAACCTCTCATCCTCTCAATCCCACATTTCTCTCCTCGCTATCATACGCCCCAGGTACACAATTCTCACCCACTCCCACATACATACTCCTATCAAAATTCTCTATTCTGAAGAAGCCTTTAAACATCACACGCTGCGCACTTTAGCCAAATTCCATTGTTCTTTCTTTACAGGGACTCCATCGACTCGAAGCTTCTGAAAATCTTCTAATCTCTCTCTGTGAATCGGCGGCCAGTGCGAGCTTTCTCGCTCTACTCTCTGTTTCGCTCTGTTTCGCCGATCCAGCACTCGCTTTCAAGGTAATTGAGCTAAACCCCCTCTTTTTAATCTCCGTTTATAAGCGATTTTTGAAATCTTTGAAATCTGTACCATTATTATTGACAATACTTGTGTTGGATATCATTGATTATGTGTTAATTTTTTTACATTTAGGCTCTGTTTAGTTCATGGATTTCGTGGGGAGCATAAAGAAAAACAAGAAGTAGAATTAGTTCACTCGTGTTTTCTTGGTTTTTCATTCATGTTTAAATAATATTAAAAAATAATTTTTTTTAAAATATAATTGTATTATAGGAATAAAGGAATGAAAATGAATGAACTAGGGGCGGAGCTTGTCTGGGAGAGTCTTGTGTAAGTATAAATATAAGGTTAGTAAAATATATTGTATTTATAATTAAGCTTGTTATATTTTACAAATATCTGTGGCGGAGTTTCATACCCTGAAAACGTTTCATTATCGGATCATTTAACATCGGTGAATCTCTTTTTCTCGATATACACAAGCAAACTATCATTTAAAAATCGGTCCCCCATTTGAACGTGCAAGCGATTTTTCAACATAATTCATAGTTGAAAATGCCCTATCAAGATAATTCACAAATTGCCAAATTCATAAATTCCCAATTGCAAAATTCATAATCAACGAGTTGTACTTTTATGTGGGTGTGTGTGGGGAGGGCGGGGTGGCAGATATGAAATATCTAAAAATGTCAAGGTTAAAGTTGTGATTTTCAAAAGTTCAGAGGGCCTGGTCCTATCCTGGACCCAATTTTGGGGGTAGGGGGGTAAATAGAAAATATTTAAAAATGTTAAGGTTAAAGGTGTAATTCTCAAAAGTTCAGAGGGGCTTGGGCCCTCCCTGGACCTAATTTGGGTGTGGGTTGGTGGCAAATATGAAATATCTAAAAATGTCAAGGTAAAAGTTGTGATTTTAAAAGTTCCGAGGGGCTGGCCCACCCTGGACCTCATGTCCTGCACCCCTGATCTCAACAATTACAATGTTTACATTACTTCTCATCTAAATATCTTTTCTTTCCTAGTTTTCTCGTCATTTTCCTTATTATTAACTGTTAAATTGGAGCATCCAATACAAAACCAATTGGTAATGGGTGGAGTAGCCCCTTGAACTTATATATTGAGTAGCTAGGTTATAAGTCCCGATGCGGGACAATCTTAACACGCCCCCGCACGTGTGGCATGATTGAGAGCCAAACACGTGGATTACTTAGTTGGGGTGACGTGGAGCACATGTGGACAAATTAGGCGCAATAATAACTTGCTCTGATACCATGTTAAATTGGAGCATCCAACCCAAAACCAATTGGCAATAGATGGAGTAGCCCCTTGAACTTATATATTGAGTAGTTAGGTTATAGGTCCCGATGTGGGACAATCTCAACATTAACCAAAGGAACAAGGTTTTTCTATTTCTTTTCTTTTCCCTCACTGTATCCAAGAACCAAACAAAGCCTTCGTTTCCCGAAATGCTCCGACTATGGGTATCTGATTCATGGCATTTGACAATGTGAGTAGGGTGGAGGTCCATACGGTTCAGAAGTAACTAGGGGCCAGGATCTTACTGGGAAGGACTTTAGTGGGAAGAGTTTGATCAAGCAAGACTTCAAAACGGTATAATCACTCTATATACACACAAATGTGTGTGTCCGTATATATAAACATGTGGGTACATAAATTGTCAGTTATTGTTGCTTAGAGGAAGCTTTTTGTGCTTTTGTGAATTTTTGCTTTCAGTCAATACTGAGACAAGCTAATTTTAAAGGTGCAAAGTTGCTAGGAGCAAGCTTCTTTGATGCTGATTTAACAGGTTTTTCTCTCCTGAATTCTATTCCGCCTATAAAAAGAACTCAAGAGTGATGATTATTTTGTACAGATTGAGGACCTTTCGATTAGGTAGTTTCCGATAATTGCAACTGTGGTGTCACACACAACCACATTGGTTCTGGCATGAAAGTCGTTCATCTTTTACAAATTGTCTTGCTTTATTGTTTAGTGCATCAAAGTCCTCGCTTCAAGTTTCATTTGTCTTCCTCTCGTTCTACTGCACCTTTCCAATGGATTCATTCTTCTTTATGGGGACCAGCACCGGAATTCTCATGTGGTTGTTTTCATTATTCTCTCATTTTCATTGATGATTTTCCCACTTTTATTCGTCATCAGAAAGCTTTCATTATATTCTTTTTATAAATTGAAATTAGCTGTGGAAAATAGATTTGGCACAAAAGAAATTTCAATGGGATGGTGGAGTGGAGTATGACAATCAAGACTTTTGACATCTAATTGAATTGTGGGAATATGCTAATATCTTTCATGAATTATTAGAACCCAACGCGTCGGACTCATACTTTACCAAATATTCAATTTCTAGTCTGAAGCTAGTAATGGAAAGAAACTCTATACTACAGGTTTTTGAGGAATTTTCTTTTGAATGGCACATAGTTCTGCATTGACAAGCAACAATATTGGAAGCAAGAAATGTTGTCTCACTTCTTTTCTATACTGATTGAAATTGCGTTGATGTGTAGAAAAAGGATAGCTATACTAATTCGGCATACTCTAAAGACACCCTCGGTACACTATTCTTGAAGGAAAGGTTGGGATTGTTGGGGACAGAAGAAGTGTGAATGGAAAAATAAGGATGCTTGAAGAATTTATTGCAAACTTTACTTGTTGCATAAAAGAAATGGAAAAATAAAACAGAGTACCCAAGGTTTGAATTTCTGCAGAAAACAGTGTGCTTTTAGCACTGCTGAAACTGTTTCTTATTCTATTTTGTGTACTACATTTGCAAAACACACTTAGCAATTTATAGAGCTTGCTGATAATTCTGGAAAATACTGCAGTAACTTCTTCCTAAATTCCCAAGGTCATTGGGAGATGAAAAGTTACCTTGGAACACAAAACCAAGACTGGTATTTCTAGAGACTAGGATTCCAGATTATTCTACCAAAAACAACTATTTTGGAAATTCCAAATATCTTTCAACACCACCACTTAATTTGTAATTTTCATTTGCTTCTTGATCCTCTCAAACTTTTCTGTATTGACAGCCTTTGTCATAATATCTTCTGGTTGTTCACTGGTGTTAATGTACTCCAATCCAATTTCTCCTTTGCTCACCAAATCTCTAATGAAATGATGTCGAAGCTCAATGTGCTTTGTTGTAGCATGAAACACGGGAGTTTTGGTCATAGCAATTGCGGACATATTGTTGCAATGTATGGTTGTGGGCTGCTCATGCCCATCTTCCAAATTTGAAAGTATTCTCCTTAGCCAAAGGGCTTCACACGCTGCATCTGTGGCAGCAATGTACTCAACTTCTGTCGAGTATAATGCCACTGTTTTTTGCTTCTTAGAACTCCAAGAAATCAACTTTGGTCCAAGAAAAAACAAGTAGCCTGATGTGCTCTTTCTATCATCCAACGAACCTGTCCAATCACTATCAGTAAAACTAGTGAGCTTGTTGTCGTCCTCTTTCATGTACCAGACGCCATTATTCATTGTACCTTGAAGATACAGTAGAACTCTTTTAGCTACTGCATAATGAAGCTTGCTTGGCTCATTCTTAAATCTAGAAATCAAACTTACAGAATGCACAATGCCTGGCCTTGTATTTTTGAGATAAATTAAAGAACCAACAAGACTTCTAAAAGATTTTGCATCCACCTTAGCAGCTCCGTCATTTTGCTGCAGCTTTTCATTCAAAGCAATATGTGTCGACACCGGTTGCACTTTTTCATTTGGAACTTTTTTCAGCAAATCTTTAATATACTTTTCTTGAGAGATAAAAATCTCTCCTTTAGATTGCTTCACTTGGATCTCAAGAAAATACTTCATAAGGCCCAAGTAAGTCATCTCGAATTCTTCCATCATTTTCCTTTTAAAAACTTCAACCATCTCCATACTTGTGCCCATATAAATCAAATTATCAACATAGAGGCAAACTATGAGAAAGTCTTTCATACCTTCCTTTTTCACGTAAAGTGGTGGTTCACTTGGGCTCCTTTTGAATCCATCTTGACAAAAGTATCCATCAATCTTGCTATTCCATGCTCTAGGTGCTTGCTTTAAGCCATAGAGTGCCTTTTGAAGTCGATACACCTTGTCTTCCTTTCCTTTTACTTCATAACCTTGAGGTTGCTCCAAGTACACTTCTCCTTCAAGTTCTCCATTAAGAAATGTGTATTTGACATCCGACTGGTACACATTTAACTCCAATTGTGAATCTGTGATACTAATGCGAGAACAGTCCGTATAGTCTCCATTCGAGCAAAACAGGGGCAAAAGTTTCATTGAAGTGAATTCCGGGCTGCTGAGAATACCCCTTGGCAACGAGTAGAGCTTTATGCTTTTGGATGGAACCATCTTCTTTGTATTTTGTCTTGTAAATCCATTTTAATCCAATCACTTCTTTACCTTTTGGCAAGTCCACAAGTTTCCATTTTGTTCTTTTCTATGGTGACAATTTTTTCATCCATTGCCTTCTCCACACCTTTTCATTGGACGCTTCTTTAAAATTTTGCGGTCCACAAGCAAAGAAAGCAACATCACTTGCTTCATAAATTTCTATTATAGAACGCAACTTCCTTGGTGGTGAATCTGAAGTTTCTTCACTTGACGGACTCGAGGATGATGACCTTGCTAGACTTTGATGCGGGTTTGCATTTGGAGTGTGATGAGGTTCTTCCTGAATTGATGTCGGTTCCAAAAGTTCTCATCTGTTCTTGGGAGGAGTTTTCTTCCTAGCTCCAAACTGCCATTTCATCAAATACCTCATCTCTCGAAGCTTCCAGCTTGCTAGTCTTTTGATTGAACAAGCGTTATCCTTTGGATTCAACACAGTAGCCAAGGAATATATATTTTTCACATTTCTTGTCAAATTTGTCTCTGCTTTGAGAAGGAATTAATGCATATGCAATGCAACCAAAGATTTTAAAATGATCAATGACAGGCTTCCTTTTGTTCCATGCTTCAAATGGAGTCTTGTTGTGCACAACTTTTGTGGGAGATTGATTAAGAATATAGATTGCTGTGTTAACAGCTTCAGCCCAAAACTTGTTAGGAAGATTTTTTCCCTTAACATACTCCGAGCCAACTCCACAATGGTTCGGTTCTTCCTCTCGGCTACGCCATTTTGTTGTGGGCTTCTTCTGATAATGAGTTGCCTTCGAATTCCATTTTCTTTACATTACTCCATGCATGGAGTATAGATGTACTCTCCTCCTCGATCTGTCCGTAGAGTCTTTATTTGGTGGCCACTATATTTTTCTACACAAGCTTCAAACTGGACAAAAGCTGAAAATGCTTCGGACTTTTGATTAAGAAAGAAAACCCACATCATTCTTGTATAATCATCGACAAATAGAATGAAGTATCTCTTATTGTTAAGAGATGGAGTCCTCATAGGACCACATATATCAGAATGCACCAGCTCTAATGGAGCAATAGCTCTCCACGATGTTTTAGGGAATGGAAGTCTATGAATCTTCCCGTAAATGCAACCTTCACAAACTTTATTTTTTCTTTCAATTGCATGGAGTCCAACCACCATGCTCTTTTGCTTGAGCAATTGCACACCTTTATTGTTTAAGTGACCATATCTTAAATGCCATAGGAAGGTTTTATCAAGACTTTCACTTTTCAATGAAATATTCTTATCAAGTGGCATAAAAAGAGGAGATATTTTATTATGGTTCATCTCAACTATAGCCACTGTGAGATTATTTTTCTTATAAAAAATTATGCATTTTCCATCTTAAAAAATTACCGAATAACCTTTTTGAATGAGTTGTCCAACACTTAAGAGGTTCTGAGTCAAATTTGGAACATACAAAACATCACTAACCAGCTTTTGGTTACCTCCCTTTGTGTGGACATAAATTATTCCCTTGCCTTCAGCTCCTTGTAGGTTTCCATCTCCAAGCTTTACTTCAGAAGTGAAACTTTGATCAAACTCCACAAAGATATCTTGATTCGCTGTCATGTGGTTACTATAACCACTATCCAAATACCAAACATGTTGTGCTTGGTGATCACTCATGCAAGAGAATAAATGCTCCTCCTTATCTTCCACAAAATTTGCTTCATCATTCTCCTTTTTCTCTTGAAACCAGCAATCTCTTTGAGAATGATTAGGATTTTTGCATTTTTTACGTTTATATCGACAATCTTTTGTCTCATGATTAGGCTTTTGCAAATGCGGCAGCGAGAGTTGGAGAAGTTACTGAGTCTTTGCTGTGAGTTTTCCCTCATTTCCTTTGCTTTTCCATCACCTTTGTTTCGGTTGTTTTGGCCTTTTCCCTTGTTTCGGAATGAGTCGCCTTTTTTCCATTGCTGCGATTTGAATGCATTTTTGTCTGAGAAGTTTACTTTGGATTGAAATGCTTGCTCCAAAGGTTGGCTTGGTGACCTTTATTCTTTGCTCATGTGCTTGGAGTGAACACATTAGTTCATGCAAAGTATAAGATTGAAGGTCTTTCGATTCTTCATTCTTCAATGGCTGCAGCAACATGATCGAATTTTGGGGGAAGGCTACAGAGAACTTTTTGGACTATATTTTTGTCTTGAAGGGTGTCTCCAAAGCTCCGAATTTGATTAACGATTTCTGCAACCTTGGAAAGAAATTCTTGAATGCTTTCTCTTTCCTTCATCACCATATTACCGAAGTCCCTCCAAAGTGATTGTAGCTTTATTGAGATCACTTTATCATTCCCTTTCATTTTCCAAGATATACCAAGCTTCTTTTGCTTTAGAAGCACCAAAGATTCGAGGGTAGATAGATTTTCTTACCCCTTGTTGGATACACCTAAGTGCACTTGCATCTTTCTTGACGTCTTTCTTGTATTGACTTTGTTGTACATCCGACCAATTTGAAGAGGTCCCTGCTAGAGGTGGGTCTGGATAAGTTTTTTCCACAACTTCCCACAACTTCCCACAGATCTTGAGAGATGAAAAATGTCTTCAATGGCTGCTCCAATAATCATAGTGCTCTCCTCCAAAGATAGGAATTTGGTTTGGAGAGTATGTCAACATTTGGACTGAAACAGAAGTGGTTGTCATTTGGACTGAAATAGAGAGATTTTATAGATGCAGAAAATGAAAGTTCAATAGCTCTGATACCAAGTTTGTTGGGGATAGCAGAAGTGTGAATGGAAAAATAAGGATGCTTGAAGGATTTATTGCAAACTTTACTTGTTGCATAAAAGAAATGGAAATAAAACAAAGCAGCCAAGGTTTGAATTTCTGCAGAAAACAGTGTGCTTTTAGCACTACTGAAACTGTTTCTGATTCTATTTTGTGTACTACTACATTTGCAAAACACACTTAGCAATTTATAGAGCTTGCTGATAATTTTGGAAAATACTGCAGTAACTTCTTCCTAAATTCCCAAGGTCATTGGGAGATGAAAAGTTACCTTGGAGCACAAAACCAAGACTGATATTTCTAAAGACTAGGATTCCAGATTATTCTACCAAAAAACAACTATTTTGAAAATTCCAAATTATCTTTCAACAGGGATTACGGTTTCGAGTCTTATCGATTTTTCCTTCACGAATTGTGGAGGGTTTGTGATAGGTCAACATTTCATCCTCTGGTCTATTCGATGAATTTGCAGTTGGATTTTAGGATCGGATTCTCTTGAAATCCACTTGAAGTGCCAAATATTGTAAATGCTGCTTATTAGGCATCATTCTGAAGGAGTGAATGCTCTTTATCATGTTAATTATTCGCCACTCTCTGATCTATATCCATTGGCAGCGTATTTATGCTCACACTCACCACTCCCACGATTTCATTTGGTATACATGCTCCCATTTCAAATTTGTAATTAGTACTTGTACTTATTTTTGCAAAATATGCACCATGCCTATCAGTTTTGGATGGTGTAATCTTCTGAGTTAGTTTTCAGCGGATAGTTTGGGGAGATTCAAAAAGCATTTGGCACTCGCATAAACGAAATCTTCTGAATCAATTTTCTTCAATTTTTCTCTCCTCCTTAAACGAAATTATTTAAAATGAATAGTTTTTGAAAAAAATCTTGAATTGTCGAGAACAAAAGCAAAATGACTATGTAAAATTAGAATTCCTCCTTTTCTTTCCTTCTTATTTTCTGTTCCCCTTTTGTTATCCATTGTAACTAGACAAGCAAATTTGGTCATTGCTTTGCACTCTTTTTGTTTCTGTATCAAATTCTCACTGTAACAGATCAGGTTTCCAACCATGCATTAGAGAAGAAACTAAACTGGGTGATGCAAGTCTCCTTTCTAAGAGGCAAAAAACATTTCTGCAAAAAAGTCAGGAAATTGTGTTGCATTTAGGGCAATTTGTTTTTTGTTTTTTTGTTTTTGTTTTTGTTTTTGTTTTTGTTTTTGTTTTTTTTTTTTGTTTTTTTGTATTCGCGTCGTGGAATATAAGAAGAAGAATTGGAAATTCAAGTCTCACATATGCTACGAGGATTCAAACATGTCTAGTTTTCTAGATGAGATTCAACCAATCATAGTTTTGTCCTGTGGTCCTTTAATTCAAATTTACTCCTGAGGTAAAAATATAACCCCAGGCAAAGCCAAAGAAGTGGAATCTATGTGCAGAAAGCTCAATTCTTAATGTGAAAGGTAGATGTTGAGCTTTAACTTATTTTGGCATAAGTTGCATGGCCAAGTGGGAAAATAAAATAAAAAGAGGTAGGAAAATATATGTTCAAACATGCTTGTCTACTTTTCAGTAGCTGAAGAAGCAATTGACAGAGTGCAAACTGGACTTGCCCATGAAACCCTGGATCATAATTTTTCTTTCAGCATAATTTATGCAAAAAAATTCTGCGGGCGTGAGGATGTCTATTACTTAATCCTCCTAAGTTAGTCATGTACAACGCTGAAAAAGAAAAAAAAAGAAAAAAAGCAAGTGAACTTTGCCTATCTCATTGAGCTAACATGGTTTTTTTCTTTTTCTTTCTTTATGTTAGCAGTCATCTTGCTTGCTATAAGTCTGGACTCTGGATTTGGGTCATATCTGTCATTCTGGAATTTAAAGAGCTTAGGAAAATTTTCCATGGCATTGCGTAATTTTCCCGAAAGATTAAATATGAATGATTACTTTCCTGGTATAATCAATTGCACGTAATTTGTTTATAAATGTTCCGTGTATGTCTCGTGATTCAGGTGCTGATCTTTCTGATGCTGATCTTCGAGGTGCAGACTTTTCCTTGGCAAGCGTTACAAAGGTGATTTGCTGTCTAACATTCAACCGGAGTCAATTTCATTACTGAATTCTTGCTCTGTACTCTTTTTTATGAGTGCTGAAAATCTGTTTGGCGTAAGATTTTAAGAACAGTTTTCTCCTTATCTGCCTTACTTAGTTTAGAGGTGGGAATATGTGGATCAAAATTATTATCATGTCAGTAGACATGTACCTCGTTGCTGTAATATTTTTAGGAATAGACAAAACAGTGGTGTGACATGGACTTTTACAATCATCAAACACACCACCGCAATCAAATTTGCCTAAATATACTCTTATAATTGGAAATTAATTAAGTGTGGGGGTAGGATTCATCTGACTGTTAGTGACATGTATGGAATGAATCACACACAGTAAGTTAAGCTTCAGATTTTGGTCTTTTATGGGTGGGTGCTTCCCAGTAACCGATTTCCTTTTCCTTTTCCTTTTCCTATTTCATACTGTCTTATATAAGAACCCAGTCTAAATTCTATCGAGTTTTGATAATGCATAATTAATGCAGACCCATATTAATCAGAAGATTCAGAACCCATTCAGTAGTCTCAAAGTTAGCAGTGGACCACATTTATGATCTTGTTATGTAGACACTGGCAATTCATGTTTAGCTAACATTCACCTACACAAACACATACCCGTTTCTCCTCCTTTCTAATATTTCTACCTGACACATATCACTTGGGCTATCATGTCACCAATCCTTTGCATTCAGATACCGATTCCATAATGTTCTTTTTTTTTTTTTTTGCAGGCAAATTTGAGCAATGCTAACTTGGAAGGGGCACTTGCTACTGGAAACACATCTTTCAGGGGATCGAACATCACAGGCGCAGGTTTGTATCCCAGCAATTAGGGTCACAACGTTGAGCAAATTTTTTTTTCTTTTTTTTTAGTGATATCATTAGGTCATTACATTCATGCAGTGAAATTAGCCTCTATAGTTTAATTATATGGAACTTTTAAAGAAAAGTTTTCTTACATCCAATACTTTGTTGTATGAACTATGAAGAATTAATTTTAGAAGTTCGAGAGATCAGCTTCCCACTTTTATATCGTCATGGTTGGCGATAATTTAATTTCCTTCACGACAGCTTTATATTTGCCTTCATAGTGAATCCATTCTATTAAGAGCCAGTACTTGGATTAAGCTTATTTGGGACCAACAATCCCTTATCTGGGATTACTGCGAGATCCGAGTCTGTTTGACAAGAACTTTTATCGACTTTAAAAATTGAGCGAAGGATCTATTATTCCCACAGCAAACCAAACAGTCCTTAAATGGGTTTGAGCCTATACTATTCACGGTAAACAAAATGAAGCGGTTTTATTTCCACGGGGTATTGGTATCTGAAGTTGATTGGCTAGTCTTAGCGATCTCTCTTTTTTTAACATGGGCAGACTTCACAGACGTACCTTTAAGAGAAGATCAACTAGAATACTTGTGCAAAGTTGCAGATGGGTACGTAAGATGAATTTTTTATTTTGAATTTTCTTCCAACTTATTTCATGCATATTGCTGAATAATGGTTCATTCTCAGGGTTAATCCGACGACCGGTAATGCAACACGAGACACATTGTTTTGCAAGTAGCAAAGATGTAAGAGCTGCAATTTTTGTTTGAATTTAATTGGTTATTTTGTTTGATATATATAGTTGATTATATATGTATTTCATATAAAACCTTATTTCTGTTATTCTCCTCAATTTTTTTGCTAGGGAATATTGCAGTTGTTGTATAACTTTCTCTTGGAACTTAATTTGTTGGGAAAGCTTGTGTTGAATAGATGTTGATATAAAAACCCAATGTAAGTTATATAACTTATATTTTATGAGTCATGCATATATATTCTTTTCTTTACGATGAAATAGCACTAACATTTTCCTAAATTTGAATTAATTCCAATTTTGGTTCCAACCGTTTTGTCAGTTGTACCACATACATGCAGTGGCATGTGATGTCATCGATCATTGTTACAGCATATGGTACAATTGTTAAGCCATTTGGGAACCGGATTTGGGGTTCATATTTGGAAAGCATATCATTATTCTTTTGTTTTCCTTAATCGTAGACTAGAAATGAGCTATGTATGTACTCATAGAGGGTTCCTCAAGTCTGGCAGTTTCAAGTAATCAAGTGTTTGCCGAGCAGGCTGTAGCCCAATTGGCATAACCTCTCTCTTCCCAATGGGGATGGTGAGGGTTCCTCAAGTCTGGCAGTTTCAAGTAATCTTGTGATTTCCCTTGTGTTTTCCTTCATGTTTAAATAGCATTAAAAAATAACAATTTATAAAATATACTAATTGTAATATAGGAATAAAGGAAGGGAAATGATTCACAACAAAATGTTTTTACTTTTTTCTCAACTAATTCCCTTTGCTTTCCTATTTTCCTCCTCGTCTTCCTCATTAACAAAACAAAGTAAAAGCTTTTCCTCACTAAGGCTTAGTTTGGCCTCCATTTTGTTGCTTCCCCTTTTTTAAAGCACAAATCTATGTTAATTCAATTGCTAACTAGTTTATGAGCTTTGCAAAAATTGAACTTCGGACTTTTTTTTTTTGTGTCTGTAGCGCTTTTAAAAGCTCTAGAATTGAGCTTTTAAAAGGTCAATGTTGCTTTTTTATTTATTTATTATTATTTCATGAATGTTTTTTTGAAGAGTAATGAGCCACTTGTACCAAAATAATCAAACAACTTAATAATAAATTTCATAAGCCACTTTTAAAAAGTCACATGTGGTCCAACTAAGCCTAAATCCAAGAACCAAACAAAGCAGTATCAAGGTCTTATACTTAAATCTGTCACTTGTGAATAGCACACAAACTGGTTGGTACCTTGAAATGCTATTAAAGAGTAATGCTATGCTAACATATTTGATTCTTAAATGCTTTATCAGTTGTACCACGTGACATGCTATATGGTACCCCAATCACTAACACAATATCTGGTGTAACTGTTAAGGGAAGTGTTTGACTCACATACTTTTTGACACATTATGCTTTAAGCACATGTATCTTGTGCTGTTTGAATTTTTTATATTTTTCTGTGCACCACTTACACAGCACTGGATACATGCATTTAAAGCTGTGTCAAAAAATGTGTGTAGCACTACTCAACTGTTAGAAGCATTTTGGAACAAACTTTGACATTCAAATTTGAAACACATGACATTGTTCTCTTTTTAATTCCAAAACTTGGGTTTATAGTTCCATGTGTTCATCATTCATTACAGTTCTCTTGCACATTTTTGTCTCACTCCCTCTCCTCCACCAATGAGCAAAGTTCATTTTATGATTTTTATCCTTGTCTCCATTAACTCAGTTTTTAGTGGGCTAATTGGATTCAAGTTCTTGAGTGCCAACTTGAAAAAAAAAAATAGTTGTCAGTAATGCTAATTTCTCTTATTTACATCTTCACTACACACGAAGAAAAAAAAAAAAAAACACTAAAGAGTCAATTTCACCACATATAACTATCAAAATATGATCCACTCTCAATTCTCAACCAAGAAAGAATCCAAGTCCACAAAGAGCACTGTGAATGGAAGGGAATAAGTAAGAAGTTACCATCAATCCCACTAATAGAAGAGGCAAAGCATTACTTTCTTATGTGGTTCCTCCATTTTGGGTGAAAAAAAAAACCACTGAGAGAACTACTTTTGGTCCCCTCCCTTCCCAATGGTTAATGCACCAAAAGAGTAATAGCTCCACTATCATAAGCATTTTCCTGCTATGTCATGAAACACGAAGTGCTTCAATGGTGGTGTGTTTAAAGTTTCGAATTTTTAGTTCTAAAATCTTAGCTGTGTTTGGTTTCCAGTGATTGAGGCTTTGTTTAGTTCTTGGATTTTGGGAGGGAAAAGAAAATGAAAAGAAAAACAAGAAAGAAAACTAGTTTCCTTGTGTTTTTCTTAGTGCTTAAATAAAATTGAAAATTTTCAAAATATAATTGTAACATATGAATAAAAGAAAGGAAATGACTCACAATATTCAAAAAGTTTAATTTGTTTATGAACTTATTATCTTTTCTATTTTCCTCATCATTTTCCTTATTAATCAAACAGAAGAAAATATTTTCTCCTATGTTTTCTTTTCTTTTCCCTCATGAAATCCATGAACCAAACAGAGCCTTAGGAAAAAGAAAAGAGAAAGGAAAACTATTTCCCTTATGGATTCTGTAGATAAAATGCACGCAAGCATACAAGTCGAGTTTAGGTTCATTACCTAGCGGAATAATCCGACGGATCACCGAACGGTGTTATTACGAGCCCGGCGTCTTCACCCATGAACTGATGCTCCTTGTAGCCTCCGTGTACTCTTTTATGCTTCGCATAGGTCGTGAAGATCACTACTAGAGCGGTTCTCGTACGTATCACGCGCTAAATCCCATGGCACTGTGGTGATGGTCTAGAAGAGAGAAAATCGTAGGGAGAGAGACTGAGAGAGAGAGAGAGGGAGACTGTTGAATATTTCCAAGAGAGAGTTATATGTGTGTTATATATCATTTATATATATACACACACACACATTCACCAAACCCTAGGGCTCCAAGAGCCAAGGCCCATTGGACCCGGTCCAATGTATGTGGGTGCTTGTATGGCCCACATATTTCTTACATCTCCCACTCACCCACATAGGGCTAGTACTAAAACCAATCTCTCGAAACTTAACTTCTCATCTCTTCATACAGGGAAATAGAACGTGCTACCTTACGAAAAGAAAGTATAGCGACAGGAGTGTAATGCCAAATCATCACCATAACTAGCAAGACACATCACTCAGAAGCTTCTCGTGTATGCCTAAGACGATTCAACCACACCAGACACAGCATTCTTAATCCCTCGTTGAAAAGAATTGCTGCACCATCTCAATGTAATGTACTCATGATATATCAGTAATAAAATACGATTGTCGCAGGCTCACTAATGAGTCACAAAAATATGGTATGTTATTGAATGGTCTTCCCTGAGCCCACATGCCAATCCAACTAACTTGACCGCTTGCCCAGACACGCCCATAAAACGGAATTATCTCATCGTCCTAGGATAGCATGCTAAAGTAGCTATCATCAAGCATCCTATTCATGACATAGTCTCAAGTCGTGAAGGCAACCAGTTTGTAGGATAACCAATGTCTTGGATATACTACGTGGCTCACATAACAATGAAGAGGAATCCATTCACTACTCCACAATCGATCGCAAAAGCACATACAGTATGAAGTGTATGCTATGGCATTCTTCCATAAGAAATGGGCATGTCACTCTGTGTTTGGAAAAACAAGTAACACCATACGAATCTTAGTCTAGACATTACACAAAACATCTAACATGAGTCTCCCATCACAGTCGCTCCTCTTATCGCCCGTTTGAAAACTCATATTCGGCTGTAAACAGGCTACATAGAGTCGTGGGATTTCTCTATGTTCGACCAAGTATTAAGGTCTCATCTTAGCTCTATCTAAGGCGACATTTAGAAAAAAAAAAAAAAAAAAAAAGAGTTTATATCTAGCTCGCTGTTCTTACACTGCATAGATATAAGTGTTCAAGCTCGCTTTCTAAGCGTTATGAACACACATGTCCTAGCTAGCTATCTATCTAAGTGCCATGAACACAAATGTCTCATCTTACTCGCCGTCTAAGCGCCATGGACACACATGTCCTCGTTCGCTATCTCGGCGCCAAAGTGAATCACTGGTGTGAGCAGGTCGATTCAAGCCCGGTGACATATTAGAAATGTGCATTCATTCCATTCATATAACAAACATATATGTATGGAAGCCAATTAGTTTATTATTAACTGATAATAAAACTTGAATAATAATGTCAATACCACAATAAAATGTCTAACCACATCAAATCCCCCAATAGAGATGTGCCTTAACACAACTTCCCTTTGTGCACACGACATCTCAAATGTGACATGTGTTAGAATGGGTTTTTGAGAACTTTTGCATATGCTCTAGCTTACGTGCTATCACCTTAGATTAGCACAACCTCATCGTTCATGAGGTGAGGAGCCTAGTCACTGCAAAAACTCTTCAACCAAAACAGTGTCACGCCCCGACGTAGCATAAATAAGGAAAGCGTTTAATTTCCTTTATGGACCCGTAGGTCGCGACAGTTTGAAGGATCGATTCCGTCCCAAACGTCGAACAACAAAACATAATAATCAGAGTAGAGCAATCAAGGCTTATAAATTTTTTCTAACTTATTACATATTACAGCACGGGGTCATCTAAAGGCACAGACCGCCTTAAAATAAAACAATAACTTAGTGTCTATTACAGTCATCCTTATGAAACAAACAGTTTAAACCTTAAAACCTATAACTTAAAACATAAAATCAATAAACAGTTTTCTCATTCCAAAGGCAGCCATTCTCAGTTAGTGTAGTCATAAGATTCCTCCTGATTGTAACCTGAAAAGCCTGAACATGAATGTCCAGGACGCATCAACGTCGTCAGCTTCAAGAAGCTGGTGAGTATTAAAAACATAACTTTAAATGTAAAACATACTCATTTACCTTTTTCCATTTTCAATTTGTAAAATCAATAGTTTGACATAGAGAGAATTCATTTTATAAAAACAACAAGGAATATATTAAAAGTCGATCATTCATGAAACATATAATTGTGTATGAGACAATGCACCACACTCATCTTGCCGACTCTTTTCTCTCAACAGACACAACAACCCACTATCTTACTCCTGGTATCTTTGAAACACTAAGATAGCCACACTTTAGCAACGGGGCGCCAGGGAGTGTCCAGTTTGCCTCACACTTTGGTCCGGGGTACCAGGGAGTGTCCAATGCCTCACACTTTGAATACCCTAACCGCCATGCAAATACCGGGGCAACCCCTCACGCAGTATCCAGACTCGAGTATCAGGGAGTGTCCGTAGGTCACACTTTAGCACTACCATGGGTGCCAGGGAATGTCCAAGTTCGGCGTCACACACTTTAACGCTTCCATGGGCGTCAGGGAGTGTCCAAATTTGCCACCGTCGCATTTCAAAGATACCCTCACCGCAATCTCAACCACAACCACAACCGCAATCTCAATCTCAACCACAACCACAATCTCAATCTCAATCTCATACTCTTTCCACACTACGATTACTCTTTTCCACACTGACTGACACCCACATGCATGTACCACTGACTTCATATGAATGACATGGACTTAAACATAAAGTAAATCGCTGAATTAAAGGAATAACGCACGTACGGGGATTGATAACTTGTAATTCATTACCTTAATCATTTCAAACATAACCAATAGCATTTTGTATTAATAAAATTTCCAAACAGAACCTTAACAGTATATAAATCTTATCCCAAACAGTCCCTTAACACAAAACAAGCAAAACTGGAAACTGCCAGAGTCGCGCGTGCGGGCCGCTCGCGCGACGGGTCGCTCGCGCGATATGCCAACTTTTCATTTTATATATAAACTTTTATGTCTGCCTGAACAAGCCAAGGTTGCGCCCGCAGATCGCTCACGCGAAGGGTCCCTCGTGCGACTCTCGCTCGCGCGACCTGCCTAAATTTCTTTATATATATATATATATATAAACTCTTCTGTCTGCCTGGGGAAGTAAGGATCACGCGAGGGGTCGCTCGCGCGGGCCGCTCGCGCGATCTTCGCGCGCGCGATCGTGGCGCGAGTTAAAGCTGAGGCTTCTTCTTCCCCGCAGAAACTGCTCTGTTTTCGTTTTAAGGGTCCATTTTGACCCATTTTCAATTTCGGGAGTAATTAGGCCTTATAATATATGATTCTCTTTGTTTTTCAACAAGGATTAAGAATCCATAAACAATTTAACACCATTTGATCCATAGCTCTCCAATTTTATGAAAAACTAAAACATGACAAAACTTCATTTTCAATATACTTTCTTATATGAACAAATTAAGGTCTAATACTTGAACTATATACTCTATATACTATAATCTTTGATATTCAACTCTGAAAACGGATTTAGATTAAATTTTGAAAATCTTGATTTCAAGCTATGAAATTCATACGTGAAGTCAACCATGGTGTTTTACAAAATTAAGCAAATACACAGTAACTAAACATGTAATTACATTCTTAGTGAGTTAATAATACTCACTGAGTTTAAAAGTAGAGAGATTGTTGAGAAAGATGAGCTAATTCAAGAAACCCAAATGAAACTTTAAGCTTGGAGCTATGGAGAAATAAGCTTCCTCTCTCTATAAATCTGTAAGTTCTCTTCTCTGGACTCTCTCTATAACAAGTTGAAGACCAAGTGCAGATTGTGTGTGTTGTGGGTAGTTATATAGGAAATCAAAATTAGCTATACTTGGGGACCAAGTTCTTTGTTGAATACTCAACAAATGGATTTGTTTCTCAATTTATCAAGGCTGCAGAAATACACACACACAATTACATACGTATATACACTCCCACATAACTGAAGAGCCAACATTAGACTAGTAGGGGTTAAAGCAAGGGTGTTTGGGAATTTAGCTTTTGGTCACAACAATACACACACACACAAAGCATTGCCAAACAAGGCCTAAGCCAATGATCACTTGCCATAAATGGCAATAAAGCAATTGTCCAAATCAGTCACTTCCAAAATCTGTGGAAGTTCACACAGCGTGGACAATTTTGCACACTAACTGGTATTTTCAGGGCGCGGTGGTCACCACAAAAATACAGAAAATTCATTTTAACTTAAGAATTGATTTTCTGGTTTCATAAAAATACTGATTGAGTCAATAAAAGTTATTTTCACCGTTTTCGAAATACAGTTTTAAAATCCTACACAGGTATTACTAACTTTGTAAAATTGCAGTTTGGCCCCAATAAAATTTCAAATGTGAGATATAGCAAGAAATAAATTCTACTCACACGAATTGAAATTAAATTAAAATAAAAGTGGACAAGGAATATTAAATATGACAATGCCAATGAATGAAAATGCAGGTTATTACAAACAGCTGCAAAGCACACCATATATTATGCTTCCATAATGGACAGCATAAGGCAAGGTCCACAGTACTCCCTCGAACATATCGCAAGATACTCTTCACTACTCTATAGCGATAGGACTAGGGTTGCTACAATAACGACTAATTAAATCAAGTGCATAGCAGACATCTGACTAAGTACACACGTTAGTATACTTCAGATTCCCTATTACGGATGCATATGGTAAACTGGACATTTGTTTCCTCTTTTCATTATTCTTAAGACATTGATCTAAGGTCAGAGTGAGTCCCTTTTAAGATGTCAATGAGTAATTAAGCCTTTCATGTGAAAATGTTCAAGAACCTTCATCTTGTAAGTCCCTCCAGACAAACAGATGAGCTTCTAAGAACAATATCTCACAATCTAAACTCCCAACTCATAGTTGGCATCACCCATGTCCTCAATCTCAAACTAAGAGGACATCCACTCTCAAGTGGCGACAATGGAACTCATCTCATTCCCAGTTGGAAGGATGTCATCAACATATGAAGAATTAGAACACTTTCCTTGGACCATTTAATGTACACACATTGTACCACTACCTAGACGATCACTAGATAGAGATAATAAATGGAACATTTGAGTTACTTTTGTGCTCATTTCCTTTGGTCACAAAACCAATGGGTTGATCCATATTTATCTCGTCGTCTTGTTTTCCACTGAGAAAAGAACAGTTTAAACATCCAACTAAAAAGGTTCCAAAACTAAAGATGCGATGATTGCTAGGATAAGGCAAATAGAGTCAGATCTCACCCTTTAAGAGAACATGTTTCCATGGTCTATACCCTCTCTGGGTACAAACTATCGCCACAAGGCGCGCCTAATACTTGTCAATTGAACCATCTACCTTACGTTAGATTTTGAAAACACACTTGTCTCCAATAGTCTTAGATTTTAAAACACACTTGTCTCCAATAGTCTTACGCACAGGCGGAATGACAACTAACTCCTAAACCTTATTCGCGTCTATAGAACTCATCTCATCTGGTATAGAAACTATCCACTCAGCCTCAGCAGACGAAGAAAAATGCTTCAACAAAAGAAGCAGGCTCATCCTCATCCACTTGTGCACACATTTGCACACATATGAAAATGTCTTTCTCAATTTCAAAACAGCGATGGGGAACTTTTTCCTCATCACCTACAATGTACTACTTGAGAATCTTGAGTGCCTAGTGGTGCACTCCCACTATCTGGTACACTCCCACTAGCGTTTAGCGGTGTACTGCCACTCGATTGAAGATTTGTACCATTTTTTAGCGATTACTGAATGTGGAATCTCAATCTCCCCACCCTCGCATTAAAGATGGTATGTTGTCTTCAACATCCTCGAAATCATAGAGGTCAAGATATCTCTTAGTAGTACCAATCCTGGGGAAGTCATTTTCAATATCGTGTGGCACCATTTTTGTCATTCCTATACCCGTTTGTTCATTATACGTAATATAGCCTGTTGAGCTATTAGAATACGTTATAAAGGTATGCTTTCTAGCTCTCGAGTGTAGTTTCTCGCACTTATGCGAGGTATAGTGAACATAACCTCCTGAGCTCCACGGGCGCAAATGCTCCAAAATGAGCTTTTCGCCTTTCCATAGCTCATAAGAGGGTAGAGGGAACTGACTGAGAAGAGGCACTCTAGTATGTAGGCAGCAAACGAGAGTACATCCCCCCCAAAACAACATTGGGAGGTCGACTTGCGCAATCATAGTCCTAGCCATATCTATAGGAATGTTCTATTCCTTCTTTCTACAACACCATATTGTTGCGAAGTTTCCGGAATAGGAAGTTGTCTGCGTTTTTCCTTTTTCCTCACACAGTTCCATGAACTGTTTAGATAAGTACTTGCAATCCTCATATCGCGCGAAATCATCTATAAATGTGAGAAAATGAGAGGCGCCATGACGTGCCTTTACAACCATACGTCCACAGATATCTGAGTGAACTAGCTCTAATGCTTGAGTAGCTCTATATAGCCTCTCTAAAAGGCTTTCGACATGCTTTGTCAACTAAGTAAGACTCACACATAGGCAGGTCAACCTCAGCGAGTGGGCCCAAAAGGGCTTCTCGAGCTAATCAATTTATCCTATCACATCCTATGCGTTCAAGTCCAATATACCATGTCTCAGAATAAACGAATAACACAGGAAGCTAGAATTTAAAACAATTCTTAAGAAGTTATCCCTAGATAATCATGTCCTAGAAACACTACCACCTAAAAACATCCATCCTATTACCACAGAATTGAAAAAAAAAAGCCTTCGACTGCGCTCTTCCACCTTGTTAGCCTTGGGCGCAAACTTGTCAGCCCCACCCTACCTCTAGGCGGGTTTACCCTTACCATTACGTTTAGGCCCATTGGTCTTGCGCTTACTTTCACTTATAAAAGTTGTGGTAAAGAGTGTAGCAATACGGTTCGCCTTATCTTTTGGCACTCTGTATTCAGCTCAACATGTCAGAAAATGTCAAAAACAAAAAATTTAACATTTCCGTTGTGGATCATAATTTATTTTCTATGGACCCACGAATCAGGCAAAGAACTAATCATAGCCTGAAACTACAGTTCATCAGTAAAGATGTTCCAAGTAATCTGAAATCATGAATCATACCTGTCATCGACCTTAGATGTCCAGTCATTGTGTACTTGGAACGTTTCCTTTACTTTCCCGAACTTCATAACTAGATGCTTAATCTAGTAGTGAATGTGCCATCGAAAACAAATTCGAGCTGATCTCACAATACTTTGGCTATTGGGTAGTACATATACTTCCCAACAAGATCATGGTGCATGCTGCTTATCACAAAGCGCATGCTATGATCCTTCTCGAGCCAAGTGTCATAGGCTTTCAAGGTTTATGATAAAATTGGGTCGAATGCGGTTTAATGGGTTGGACTATAAAATAAGCCTAAATCCCATAAGCTCTTACTTACTCTGTAGGTGTGTTACTTTGCAGTGCCATATTACAAAAATTAGTCACTTTTAAACTTGTTACTTTTATAAAGATCGACAAAGTGTGATTTGGAAAACATTTGTTTTTTTGAATCCAGAAAATTTGAAGAATAATATTTGAGAACATGCGCAAGGGAATGACATTATTATTTGCACATTTCATAAAGTTTGTTTTAAAATCCAATTACAAATGAGTTTTCCCCTTTTTATAATTTAAGACCAAAATATTAGCTATTGCTCATTAATCAAATCTTAATTTCGTAAATCAAGAAAAACCTTTTATAATTGATTTTTCTAAACAAACATCAATTAGATGGTATAAATACCTATCTAAGTTCATCCACAAGATATAAAGTGCGCCATACAACAAAAGTGTGCATGAACCCCCACGTGGGTCCGAATTGACAACTTAGAACTTATGCTAAGGTAATTCAAGTGTATGATATATGAACAAAGAAAACCATCCCTTTATAAGTAGGCTTTTCCAATACAAGAAATGTAAAACACCCGTCCTCACATTACATTTATAGCCCATAAAAAAATAGGGATGCTTTGTTCATAAACATATACAAGAACATCCTTAAACATACATCGTGAGGAGACAAGCTCTATAAATTGTCAATTATTGTCCATTCATTTAAGCCAGATTAAAATATATATTAATCACATACTCTAAGCACTCATGCGGTCTATTTTAAAATGAATGGACTAATCCATCACTCTATTTAAAGAGGAGGATTAGAGGTCTCGGGTTATCCAATTACAAACAACAGTAATTAAACGTGACCTATAATGCAATGAGCCTCTAAAATAATAAAATGTGCAATAAAATAATTATTACACAACCCGGATAGCTCCCATAAGCTAAAGTAAAATTAATGAGAAATCCTAGTTTTTTCACTAATTTTAACACACTTTTCGGTCTTAAAACATATTTTAAAATCAATTCATTAAGGGCTTTTAAATTAACAAATTAATTTAATACCTCATGGAAAAAAATTTAATAACTGAAAAATTGATTTTTCATTGTAAAGAATTTTCCAAAAAATTTATCAAGGCCCAAAAATATTTTGAATCAATTTAACGAAATGAAGTGATCTAGTTAAACAAAATTAACTATGGGCTACTAAATTCCCAAAAATACAAAAATTTCAAGGAAGTTGCTCTCCAAGGATTTTCAGTGGTCTAATATGGTGTTCTAAACACCCCATATTATTTTCAAAAAAAATTAATAATCTATTTTAGCTATTTAAAGCAATTAAATAAATGTCCATATGCATAAATTTTATGCTCTAAAATACCAAAACAAAAATGAGATAATTCATAAAATTTTCTCAAGTCTCCAATTAATGTAAAAAAACACTAGACATTAAATTCAAGAATTAACATCGTTAATTAGTTATATTTTAAGCGATTAATATTGTGTGCTCAACACAATATATGTGCTCTAAAATATGTCCCAAAGAGCGAGAAAATCCACTAAAATAATTTTCGCAAGCTACCACTAGTGCTCTAAACACATTGTGTTAATTACCTGAACTAATAATCAATAAAAAAAATATTTTAAGCATTTAATATGTGTACAAAAACACATAATTATATGCCCTAAAATATTAAAATGATTTCGATAATTTACCAAAAATTATCTATGGGTCCCACAAAAATATACATGGTCTCAAAACAGTGTCCCTTATGTTCCTTATTAATTACAAAAATTAATAATGTATTATGGCTATTTTAAGCAATAAATAAACGTCCATAAATATTAATTATATGCTCTAAACTACCATAAATACATGATAATTTACGCTAAAATTATCTTAGAGTCCCTTACAGTGTACTAGACTTTATATATTAATTTTAAAAATTAATATACATTTTTGGATGTTTTAAGCAATTAAAAACATATCTTTTATGCTCTAAAATACCAAAAAATAATGAAATAATTTACCATAAAATTACTTCTGGTCCCACTCAGTACCCTTAATATAGGAAAAAATAAAAATAAATTTTCACATTTTTCCAGAATGTTAAAGTAATTAAAACAAATTTAAACTATTAAAACTATATATTTTAATTGCAGAAATTGTGTTACTTATAAAATAATTAATAGAATATTAGTGGTAAATACCTCAAATTGAATAGTCTAACTCTATAGCCCATCCCGTCTTTTATTTTTCCCAAAACTCCTTTATTGGTACAACTGAACCACCTTAACTCCTTTGACCTAATTAATTGACTAATACATGGACCGAAATACCCCTACACTATCATGTAGAGTTAGAAATTGGAATACAGAGAGAGAGAGAGAGGAGAGAGAGAGAGAGAGAGAGAGAGAGAGAGAGAGAGAGAGAGAGAGAGAGAGAGAGGAAGAAATGGGTCTGTGGTCAACATTTGCCACCACCGCAGCCATCACCGGCGACGGAGACCACCACCATCTTCGACCAATTGTGTGTGTTCGACGTCAGTGAATCGACTTCTGCTTTCGCATCTCTGGCGGTGACCATTGCCGAACTTTGCCGCCGATGCACCTCCAGCCACCACCATCGCCCAATCGCCACCGACCACTGTCTCACCTATGATCTGTGTTCATCTCGATGTTCGAATGCCTCTGAATTGATTAAAAAAAAAAGTTCTAGATTTTCAATGGAATTGTAAGATGATTTGAAGATTAGTAAAATGAAATAGCAGTTAAGGATCGACATTGAAGAGATCAGGGGTTTCGAAGTGAATGGCAGATCAATGCTTCAGTAAAAAGCATTGATTTTTCTTTTTCTTTTTCTTTCTAGATTTTAGGGGTGTACATCGGTCGGTTTCGGTCGGGGTAGGAGTAATTTATCAACCGAACCGAAGTGGTCGGGGTAGGAAATATAAGGACCGAAACTGACTGAATTAGTTTCGGTTTCGGTCGGTCTCGGTTTTGTCGGTCTCGGTCGGTGTATTCGGGCTGATTCGGGGCAGCTTCCACCAAATTCTCATATTGCAAAAAAAAAAAAATCGGATTTTCAATACACCAAAATACTATCTATCAAAAACAAAATACCAAATTTCATAATCGAAGTCCTCATATCAGATTACAAATAGAAAAGGAGAAGAAACAAAACATTGTTCCATTTTAGGAATTAAGAGCTTAAGGAAATTAATAGATCTGAAAAAAAAAATTTACTGAGAATATTTACTCGACAATTCTGGACCAAATCAAAAAAAGAAAAAAACTTTCACCACTTTGTAAGTCATGATCTTTGTAGTGGTGGTCAATCTTCTGAGTGTTGACCGATTGTGGTCGTTGTGACTTGTTAGTGGTGGCCGACAGTAGTTGTCATGGTGGTGGCCGAGTCGTTGCTGGTGGTGGTTACTGGTTAGGGCCGCGAGGTTCAGTGTCTAGTTGAGAGGTGGTGGTGAGTGGTGGTAAGTTGTGGCTGACGGTGGCGTAAGGGACTAGCCGTGAGAGGCTGCTGGTTTCATCTAATCAGATGAGGAGATGGAGAAAGAAGAGAGAGAAGTGAGAGTAACTGAGTAAGAGAGAAGAGAGAGAGTAAGAAATTAAGAATGGCTCGGTTTGAGAGTCTCTCTCATCTCTAACCTCATAGTTTCCAACTTTTTTTTTTTTACTTTTTGACTTTTACATAAAACAATGCCAGTCCTTTGTTTTGGCATTTATGAGTCTTCCACCACTTTTAACTTTTTAAGTTTTCATTTCTCCCATTTCTTTATTTTAATCAAACTTCCCAAGGCTCAATGAAGGCCAGCTCACACACTCATAAATGCAGTAAGCTGTCCGGCTCAGTGTATCGGGAAGATACATGGAAATGTAAAAGTAATATTTATATACTCATGCCTCATAGTTTGGGAAGAGATATTATATACTGAGTGTTTGGGAAGAGACATATTCGGTCGGTTCGGTCGGGTTCGGTCTATAACTGTCTCATCCCGTGAACCGAACCGATCAGTCGGTTTTTATTAACAGAGAACCGACCACCGATCATTATTCCAATATATCAAAATTTTTGGTTCGGTTCGGTCCGGTTCGGTCAGTCGGTTCGGTTTGGCGGTTTTTTTGAACAGTCCTACTAGATTTGGCAGTTTGTTCAATGTTTCAGTAAAAAAAAAAAAAAAAAAAATTTTAGAGTTATTTGCGTTCAGGAATGGAAGTGAAGCCATTGTTTGACTTGGAGATTTGAAGTTACACACCTAATTGGTTTTTGATGGCCCACTCTTGCTGTACACATGATTTACATTGAATTAAATGGGATGTGATCATACGTGAAGGTCATGATGAATGGTTCCATGCTTCCATTTTTTTTTCCAATCTATTTCAGGTATGAACCATCATTGGGCATTTTGACGCCTCTTTATCATTGTGTTTATGTTTTGACAAACTGGGTATGTGAAATTAAATCTGGGTATGTGAAATTTCACATAACTCGTTTTGAGAAATTCTATCTCACAGTCTAGTTATGTGAAATTTCACATAACTAGTTTTGAGAACTTTCTAGTTACGTGAAATTTCACATAATATTTATGAGAAATTTAAAATTTTACAGGCTTTATTTACGCGAATTTCACATAATTAGTCTTAGAAATTTATAGTTATGTGAAATTTTTGTTTAACAAATTTTACTTTTAATCAGTTATGTGAAATTTCACATGACTTTTTGTGTTGGCAAGTTATGTGTAATTTCACCTAACTTTTTATTTTCACAAATTTCACGTAGTTAGTTGTGTGAAATTTCATATGACTTTTTTTTTTCACAAATTTCATATAGATGTATGAAATTTCATATGACCTTTTTCTTTTCACAAATTTCACATAATCAGTTATGTGAAATTTCACATGACTTTCTGTTGGTAAGTTATGTGCAATTTTACATAACTTTTTATTTTCCCAAATTTCACATAACTAGTAGTGCGAAATTTCATATGACCTTTTCTTTTCACAAATTTCACATAGAAAGTTGTCTGAAACTTCACATAACTTTTTTCTTTTCACAAATTTTACATAGCTAGTTCCGTGAAATTTCACACAACTTTTTTAAGGTTGTGTGAAATTTCAGACAACTTTTTTTTTTCCAGAATTTTATAGCGACAATGGTACTTGTTTGATAGATCTCGTCGAATAGATTCTAAAAATATAAATTTTGCAAAAAAATAATTTATGGATTGAAAGTCATGGATTTTTAAAGTTTGAAAAAAAAACAAAACAACTTTGGTCTGAGTGACTACATATAATAAAAGTTAATTGAAGAATTCAGTTGCAAATGAGAGTATGCAAATGAGAGTCCTGGAAATTGGGAACGAAGAATACCGAATAGTCGAATACGTCACTGTGCACGTGATGGGCAATTTTGTCCCAAGAAATTTCAATTGACCTTTCTCTTAAATGATTTTGCGTGTGAAGTTGGCACAAAAAAAGTACAATATATATTTAGGATTTTACACTAATTATCCCAATAATTAAATGCTTTTCTAGAATATTTTAATAAAAAATATATTAAAATACTATGGGCTAAGGGGGACCCACACTTGCCGGAGTGGGGTCTACACCACCACCAGAGCCGTCGGCGCGTGTGGGCCTGGCTTGCGAGGTCTTCTTCAACCTCCTAAAACCCTAAAAAAAACGCAAGCCAGGGCTGCACGAACCCCGGACTTTGCTGGCTTATTTATCCTTCGTTATTGATCCAAAAAATGTGTGTTTTATATGGTTGGAAAGCCCTTGCGGCGTAGATGATGATCAAGCCAAAAACCATAGTGATTGGACGTGTGGATTGTCCAGAAAAGATGCTGAAAGTTCAGGAAAAAAACTCGATTTTATCATGCCCAGAAATTAGGGTTCAGTTTTCTAATTCGTTTGAGATAATCAAGACATGGGACCCATAGGGGGGACTCTAGGGACGATAAGGAACACAAGCATGCCAAAAATTTGGACCCCTAATGGAGTTTTGATGTAGACCCACTTCAAAATCCGAAAAAGAGTTTATGTTAAAAGTTTGGTTAAGCTTTAATGGCAGATTTCATATGGGTTCAAAAATGGGCGAATCAATAACCTATTGGCTCTGATACCAATGTAGGTAAAATGCACGCAAGCATACGAGTCAAGTTTAGGTTCATTACCTAGCGGAATAACCCGACGAATCGCTGAACGGTGTTGTTACGAGTCCGGCGTCTTCACCCATGAACTGCTGCTCCTTGTAGACTCCGTGTACTCTCGAATGCTTCACATAGGTCGTGAAGATCACTACTAGAGCGGTCCTCGTATGTATCACGCGCTAAATCCCATGGCACTGTGGTGATGGCTTAGAGAGAGAAAACCGTAGGGAGAGAGAGAGAGAGGGAGGCTGCTGAATATTTCCAAGGAGAGTCTATGTGTGCTATATATCATATATATATATACACACACATTCACCAAACCCTAGGGCACCAAGAGCCAAGGCCCATTGGACCCGGTCCAATGTATGTGGGTGCCCGTATGGCCCACATATTTCTTACAATTTCTCTTGTATTTTTCTCCATATTGGAATAACATTAAAGTTGATATTATTGTAATCGAAGGAAAAGGGAAGAAAGGTGAGTCACTGAATTTTAAAATTTTAATTTAAGTTCCATTATAAATTCTTTCCTCCCTATTTTCGTTGTTGATCAAGTAAAGGAAAATGTTTTCCTTTGAGCTTTCCTTTCTTTTCCATTAACAAATCCATGAACCAATCATAGCCTTAGAAAATTGAAATCAGCTCACAATTCTTTTTATTGAAACAAAGACAAATGGAGTAAATGTTTTTAGGAACATCGATTGCAAGTTTTTTCTTTTATACGAAAGCAATAGAGCATCCATTTCAATTTTCAAAAATTTTGGAACTAATTTCACTTTCCAATTTTCCTTGCACACTGAAAAAGCTAAAAAAAAAAAAAAAAAAAACCCTATAAAAATCGAAAATTGGAAAACCACTGCAACATTAGCAAACAGGCCTTTAATTTCGCCCGAATTGCACATTCATTAAGTGCATATCTGCGTGCGCACGCACATACACAAAAAAAAAAAAAAAAAAAAAAGAAAAACCACAAAAAGAAGGAAAAAGAAAGAGTTATAATTCAAATAAAGTGCTTTAAGGAAAACTAACCCTGCTGACTTTTATTCCAAAAATGGTTTATTGTAAACTCGGTATTTACATGACGTGGGAATGAGACCAATGGGCTGATCACTCAAGCAGTGATAGTCTCAGAGGGTTTACAGGGTCCAATACTAACATACATTCCGCTGTTCTTCAATCTTCCCCTCACCTCACAACACTGTCTACGCGGCGCCTGCACATTCCACATGCATATTTGTAAACATTCACAAATTTAGCCAGAGATAAGAGCATAAATAAACAGCTGACAAATAAAGCTTTGTCCCAAACCAAAGTAACTCAACCCTCTAAAGCAATCTACCAATTGCAAAACATGGTTCGTCACTGAATTGTAGTTGAGAGGAGGCTAAAAATTCCACCCTACCTACCAAAGTATTGCTAACAAATATTGTTGGTCACTGAATACAGTTGAGAGGACATTGTGGCTAAAAACCCCAACCTTTTTAATTTATTTATGTAAAAAATAAAATAAAAGATATCGCCAAATTAAAAGATATAGCCGAAAACCCCAAACTAGGATATGCTAAAATGACTAAATGAGGATGTCATTACATTTTATAAGGAGAAACCTCTTAGATTGAACAAATTTATCATGTTTCATCTATGTACCAAATAAGGTGGTTAGCATTGATACATATGTATGAGCTAGGGGTGTTCACGAGTCGGGTTTGACCCGCACCCGTTGGGTAACTTCACCGGCCATCCACCCACTTAGTCAAGTGGAACCGACTTGTTGGGTTTGGGTGATTTCAAGTCGGTTTTGAATTAAAACTGGCAGATAAGAAGAGAAAAATCATAAGAAAAAAAATAAAAGCTTCTCTATATTTTAAACAAATTTACAAAATAAGAACAAAACAATCATATAAAATCATTTCTACGGGAGGAGGGCAAGATTCGATGTTAAGTACTTGTGTCCTAACTGATGCAGCATATAAGAATGTTATAAGGCGAGCAACGACTTAGCCTAGCTAGTTGGTAAAAAGGTTCTCTATGTCACGCTCATACCAGGGTTCGAATCTTGTCCTCCTCCCCCTAGCTTACATTACACCAAATTATCGTGAAAAAAAAGGGTAAGTTATTGCTTTGGATAATGTCATGTTTGCTAGGCTAAATTTTGACTAAACGACATTTTAGTACCTATAGTTTTTAGCGTAGTTTCAATTTGACCCCTTTGCATATTCATATGCAACACTTTAGGCTCTCGATCTATAAACTCATGTCAACAAGGACAATCATTAACAATGTCCATGTACCAAAAAAAGAAAACCAAAATGGATCGTATGGCTCAAAACATTTAGGTTTAAAAACACTTTAGTAACCTATAATAACACAGTTTTCATTTTGGGCCTTCTATGTTGTCCATTCTGTTATTTTTTGTTTTATTTTTTCTACGCTGTTGACGATTGTTCTTAATTGACACGAATTTAAAATCGAGTGCCCAAAGTGTTGCAATTGAAAATGTATGATCTAGAGTAAAACTTTGGTATATGTAGAGGGTACTAAAATGATGCATGCAAATGCATTGGGATGCTCATAGTCAAGAGTGAATTGAAAAGGGTAAGAACATTTTACGGTTTGGAGGATCAAAACCCTAGAACAAGAGCTCCTAGGCTCAATTTGGTTAAAACCAATTCAAAATACAATATAATCAAAGGCCACTTTACCCTAGCCATAGCCTACTATTTATACTAAATATAAGTCATGCTAACATCACATGCTTATGACTAAACCAAAATAACAACTAAGACAAATAACATAAAAAATACTATTAATAAAGCATAAAGTACTACATCATACTCTCCCTCTAAAAGAAACTTGCCCTCATGTTTAACAACTAGCTTCCTCATCTTGACTTCGACAGTGGTTTTCCTCTTACGATTAATCTTGGAAAATGTCATAGTTACCATCCCATAATCAAATGTATCTTCTGATCTTATGGTCAGAAGGAAGATGTAGCCTTGTTCTTCAAATTCCCAATTCCTATTAATTCCCATGAACCTTTTTATAGATTCATCATTTTCAAATATCTTCTCATTTTCATTATTATACAACTCAATCACAAATTCATCGCTCACGGCGGGTGTCTTCAATAATTCACCTTTCACCAACCCCTTTAACAAACACTTCCAATTTAATCGTGTTCTTATCCTCAATACAAAGAGCATTTCCAAGAGTATTAATGAAATTTTCTTCTAGACTCTCACTTTTATAGGCATACTCATCTTCACAATTTATTAAAGCAACACCATTCTTCTTTAGAGACCAAAGAAGTTGAATAAAGTCCAATTCCATGTAGCCAAATTTACTCCCATAGCAATCATCAAATAGTGGCTCCTTATCCAATTTAGTGCCATCTACTTCCCTTTGGTTTTCTTCAATCGCGCTCTCATGACAATAGTCGAATGTTGGTTTCTCACGTAATCCCTTTTCATCTTCTCTTTCCTCAAACCCAATTTCAAAACAATCATCAAATGTTGGGTACTCACTTGATTCTTTGACAACTTCTTGGTTAAGCTCATCATCAAACCCATTTTCATAAGTTTCGCCAAATATCGGGCCCTCATCCAAGGACTCATCGAACTTTGGTTCCTCATTCAAATACTCATCGAACCTTGGTTCCTCGTCTAAGTAATCATCGCACTTTAGTTTATCATCGAAGTCGAACGTATCAAAAGTGGATCTCAACTCCCGACATTTGGTTGGGACGTAATCCATGGATAAAAACTTACTTTCTAATTTTCTCCTCATTGTGCACCACTCCTTGATTTTTGATTTTCCCATTCTCTTTCTAACGAATTTGAGTTGTTGCCACCAACTTGCAACACCCCCTTTCAATCACTTCTCCACCAATTTCTCATTCCTTTCTTCAATTACATTATAGTAATTGAATAGGTCTTCGAGTTCTTTCAACCACTCATCAAACTCCAATTCATCTGCATAGAATTTCGGGATTTGGATTCTACTAAAAGGAGGTTGTAAACGCCTCACCTTAACGGTTAAGGTGGCGATTTGCCTTCGTAATTCCTCTATTTCATGTCGTTGGGTACCCTTAGGTCCCAAGGAATGTACTAAATCAAATTTAGCCACATCCTCAATACATGGCATTTCCTTTCCTTCTACCCATTCGACCTCTTCCTATTTGAGCCATAAGCAACTCACAAATAACTTGGTACCAAAAGTGTAAAGACTGAGGTGAATCTTTAACCACAAGTCAACAAAAGTCCAAACCACAACAAAAAAGAGAATACTCAAAGCCACAAATCAAGACCTAACCAGCTAAATCAAATTGACAACCAAACAGAGTATAGTTCAACCCACAAATAATCAGCAAGCCAATTCTCAAAACCAACAAAATACTGTCGAAATTTTCAATCACAACCCAGCCAAAACAATTATAGCCAAAGATATCCAAAATCAAAACATAGAAGCCAATCGGACTGGAATCGACTCACCCAATCCAAGGAAATCAAACACAGAAGCAATTCTTACCCAATTGCGACCCTACTATTGTCTTAAGTCAAACCTATGCAAGTCACGAAGCTGCGAATTGCAACCCAAACTCCAATCGCAGCCTAGTAGTAACTCAGCGAGATACGCAAGTCACGAAGCTGCGAATTGCAACCCAAACTCCAGCCGCAACACAGTAGTAACTCAGCGAGATCGTCGAGCTTGGACACAGATCCAATTCTTCACCACCAAGGTCGAAAAGCACACTACGGGTGTTGCGGCTCAATTATGTTCTGGTTCGAAGCATTCGCAAGGTCCATTGGGGTTCGAATTTGGTTTGGAAATGGGTTTTTTGGTTGTGTCGACAACTCACATAGCTGCGACGCACAGTCGACTCCCTCAAATCTGGTTCGTGATGATCCAAGGCTCTATTTGGCTTCGCATCAAGTGCTCGATACACAACTGCGAACAGGTTCGAAGGTTAGAAATTGGGTCTGGTTCGAATCGGTCAACAAATCCCAATCTCAGTGGTGTGATGGTGGTCGTGACTCCAACTTGCAGACTTGGATGAGTCACACTTTAGACTTTGGTTCGAAATTGATTTCGGGGTTTTGTATGGTTTCAAATCTGCAATTTTTTCCGTCGGTTTAGGTTTTGTTTGTCATTACTCAATACCAGGTTCAATTGAGGCTCCGATACCAAATGATGCATGTAAATGTATTGGAATGCTCATATTCAAGAGAGAATTGAAAATGGTAAGAATATTTTAGGGTTTGGAGGACCAAAACCCTAGAACAAGAACTCCTAGGCTCAATTTGGTTAAAAACAAATTCTAAATACAATATAATCAAAGGCCACTTTACCCTAGCCCTAGCCTACTATTTATACTAAACATAAGTCATGCTAACATCACATGCTTGTGATTAAACCAAAATAACAACTAAGACAAATAACATAAAAAAACTATTAATAAAGCATATAAAGTACAACATCATAAAATGTATTTTAGCCTTACATTTTTATATATAATTTCAGGATGGATAATACTTCACCCACAACTTTCACACAGTCTTTTGTTCACAACCCACAAAAGTGTCTATCTCTCTCTCCTGTGTCACTTTTTTGACACAGGAGAGAGATAGACACACTTTTGTGGGTTGTAAACAAAAGATTGTGTAAAAGTTGTGAGTGAAGTATTACTCTTTCAGGATACATTTAAGTGACACAGGAGAGAGATAGACACACTTTTGTGGGTTGTGAACAAAAGATTGTGTGAAAGTTGTGGGTGAAGGATTACTCTTTCAGGATACATTTAAGAGTGACACAGAGAGAGATAGACATACTTTTGTGGGTTGTGAACAAAAGGTTGTGTGACAGTTATGGGTGGAGTATTACTTTTTCAGGATATATTAAAAACTACTAAGTAATTGCCTTGATTCCCAAATTGGTTCCAAACACGTAGCACTTGGATCACTTAAAGCAACTTCCGATCAAAATCAAGTGGGTCCACCTATATAGAATCCAATTTGGGAATACAAATTTAAGAACTATAGCATTACTCTTAAAAAATACGATAAATTGCGTCACTACATAATATTATATAATATTTATAAAAAAATAAATAAATAAATAAATAAAAAAAGAAAGAAAGAAAATCAATTTATGTAAGAAATTGAAAGTGACTAATAAAATTCAAAATCTATAATCATATGTTTTCTTTCCTTTCTTATTTTCTGCATTGTTACCCTTAAATTTTCGTTATTGATTGCTTTTCTTTTTCTTCACTAAATCTATGAGAGAGATATTTACCTTTTTCCATTCCTCAGGGTCCATCTTCATTGCTGAGACTGTAATGCTCTCCACAGCCATAACATGGGCATAGTCTGATCTCCTACACTCCTTTCCTGGCTCTGCCACAAACCTCTTATAACTAGAGAGTGTCTCAACCTCTCCAACCTCCTTAACCCGGTCCAGAAAATAGACAACGGGCCACTCACACGGGTCGGATTTCACAGGTCGGGTATTGAACGTGAAAGGCCCATTTTTCCAGCTCCGCCACGTTTGGAATGTCTGGAGCGGCTTCTCCAACTCAGCGGCAGTAACAAATTCCGGGTATATCTGAGCCGTATATCCCCATGAGATGGACACGGACCATTTATGCTCCGGGTGGTAGCAGAAACTCTGCTGCACGGTTCGGGCTGGGTCGACCCGGTATGCTTGGATCAAAGACCGGAGTGACTCCAACTGGGTTTGGTATGGAAACAGGGGTTTCACATAGTCAAGGTGATGGAGTGAGACAAGTGGTGACAAAGGGTGAGCTGCTAGGATTCCATATGGGTCCCCTCTAATATCAATCTGAAAAAATTTGTAATATCAAATTGAAATAATAAGCAAAATATTGTAACATTATTATCTAAACAAGTTTATCTTGTACTAGTAATTCCAAATTTTCAATTTTTGAATAGTATGTATCAAGAAATATGACGATAAAAAATTGGCCAAATTGAGATTTAAGGTTTTGGCATGGTTTGTTTGGTTTCATTAAATGGCGAAGCTGAAACAGACACACTTAAAACTCTTGGTAGGTCAAATTAAGTGAATTCCAAAAAAAGTAAAAATATATAAATACCACCTACCTCTCTCTCCTGAGATTTGGCCTTAATACACATACACTCCCTCACGTTTTAAGAATCCCACTTATCTCCCCTATTTTTAAATTTTAGTATCAGTTTCCCCCATCCTTCAACAAATCATTAGAAAATTTAAGGGAATTTAACACTAGAATTAAAAAATAGGAGAGGTGAATGAGACTCCTGAAACGTGAGATGAGATATGTGTATTAGGGCCAAACCTCATAAGAGGTGTACGATATTTACCAAAAAAAAAATCCACCATTATTATGAATTGCATGTTAAGGATGTAACCATTTGTTTACTACATGAACTTTTTGAATTTTAAATCAAACATCACGAGACTATAACTAATCAGAAGTTTTCAGGAAACTTGAAGGTACCACATGTTACCTTCCAAACTACAGCCAATAGCAATGAATCTTTAGGGTGAAATTCACTTTAAATGTATATTCCACCCAAAAGATCCACTCTTATTAATTGAAAGATATCAAGTCGCGTTTATTCTCAATCGCATAAAATAATTGACACATTTGTCAAGTGGTGGAATCTAATAGTAAAGGACACAAAAAAAGGGTCAAAATTTAACTTTTGAAAATTTCCATAACCATGAGAGATGTAGCCAAAGTGTTTTTGTATGAGGAGCTGGGAAGGAGCTATATGATTCTATGGAGAGAAACAAAGTGAATTGTCACGCCACGCCCGGCCCGGCCCGGTTGTATACAGACCCAATCACAGCCCGGCCCGTTTTTGGCCCGGCCCGGTCTCAGCCCGGCCCGAACCCGCCCAAGCCCGCCCATTTGCCAGGCCTACCATAAACCCATGGTCACGCCAACTACAGACCGACCCAAACCACATGGTCTTGGTCTATGACTATGTTTTAGAGTCCGTTTGGGTTAGCTGAAATATTAAGTGTTAAAATTTTAAGTGATGAAATATTAAATTGTTGGCTGTTTGGGTTAGTTGAAATATTCATTACTTAAAAAATAAGAGTGTGAGACAAATAAGCTGAAAAAAAAATAAATTATTTCTATAAAATTACAAAGAAGAATAGCATGTAAAAGTTATTCAACTCATTTATTTTTAGTGCAATTTTGCTTACTCATTGCTCACCCAACTCTTATATTGACTACTGTAGTGGGATTCATGACTTTTTACCATTAATTAATCCTTATTTAATCATAGATTCCACTGCATTAACCAATTGAAAAGTTCGAATGAACAATTTTGGGATAAATAAAAATTATTCTTTGTTTTTAGACTTTTAACAACTTAAAAATAAAATTAAATAATTATTTAAAAAACAAACTACTTGAGGGACGCGTGGTAGATTCTACCTACCTTAAACCCACGGTCACGCCAACGACTGACCGACCCAAACCACATGGGTCTTCTTGGTCTATGTTTTAGTCTTCTACATTTAAAAATGGTCATACAAAACCACTACTTGAGGTAATTTTCACACGAGTCTCAAGTCAAGTATATGTACAAAATTGAATTTTGTATTACCTAGCATATACAACTAACTAAAACAAATGCCAACGTGGCAGACATTTCCTGTCCGTTTGGTTCATAAATTTTTAAGTGAATTTTGATTCCACTTTAAAATTATTAGTAATTTTAAAATTTATCCTTGTTTGGTTCATAATTCTTCATTAAATTGTGGGTCCTGTTGAATTTAGAAGAGTAATATTTGGGACACAACCTTCATACAACTTTCATACAACCTTTCTAAAAGATGTGTCTATCTCTCTCCTGTGATGTCACTGGACCCCACAGTGACACAGGAAAGAGATAGACACATCTTTTGGGGAGGTTGTATGAAAGTTGTATGAAGGTTGTGTCCCAAGTATTACCCAATTTAGAATCTACCTAAAGGTAAAAAATATGGTAAATTTTATATCCTAGCATATAGGTGGTATTCTAAAATATTACTTGGGTTTTGGGTTTTTAGTTTCATACAACCAAAAATAGCCCTTATATTTATGTAATGTATAACTTAACATCATTCTTATTACGGATAGACTTCAAGAGTATTTTATGTATTTAACATCATTTCTTATTTCATTTTCCCAGGCCCGGCCCTTGGGTCACGCGGCCCAAGCGGCTGCTCGGGGCCTCAAAAAAATAAGGATTTGTTTGACTTTGAAATAAGGCCTTGTTTAGCCAAAATACATGTATTATATTATAAAATAAGGTCAAAATAGGACATAAGAAAATAGGATCTTACGTATACATGTACTATATATAAAAATAGGATAAAAAAGGGCCTAAAAAAATTTTCTTGGCCTTATTTGGCCAAAATACATGTATTATATATAAAAATAGAACCTTATATATATGCATTATACATAAAAATAGGACGAAAAAAGTGCCTAAATTTTTTTTCTTCTCACGTTCGCTTAGGGCCTCATGTGAATTTCATAATCTCACGAGCGGCCCTACATTTTCCTTGACCCAACCAAACACTTGATTCTAAATTCATCTAAAATTCTGCTCGTGAATCAAGCACTTTATAAGAATACAGATTCCTAGAACTTAATTACTAGTATTATGATTCCTGATAATTAAAATCCACTTAAAATAATCTATAAACCAGATTGGTGTGACACCTCATGTGGCGAGTAAAATTATAATGATATAACAAGTGGAGAATGACCATGACTTATTGTCATGGCATTTCATTTTAGTGGCCATTGGCCCATTGAGGCGTATCACGACATCAGCATAACGACGTTCTGTGAAGGACTCATTCACCGAATAATTTCACCAATAGGGTCTTTATAGATGTCCGCCGTTACAAACGGCCAGTAACGGCCGCTATCTTGGACTTCGTATCACCCTAATTCCCTCTCCCATTAAACAAAATCTGCCACGTGGAAGCACCAATGTGTAACAAAACAAAAACACACTGACACACACACAAAACGTACCTGGTGGAACCCACGCTCTCTAGTGAGAGAAACACCAATCTCACTCACACAGGCCCACACCCTCTGATCAGAGCCGTAGAAATTGTAGTACCGATCAAGACAGCCGTCCATTGCGTTGACCAGCTCCGCCGCAAGTGGGTAGCTGATCGCAAACCCGCCGCCGCCAAACGCCATATCGTACGAGTGCATCACATCTTGTTCCACGCTCTCGGAATTACCACCAATATAATACATCAGACGGTGATCGTACCTCGCTAACACCGAAACTAAGTTGTGAGTGAAGAACACCGTATCATCGTCACCCATCACGAACCACCTCACGTTTGGTAACCCGAGTTTAAAGGTTTCGGATATGATCCGGGCGATCCGAACCGCTGATTGCGAGCTGGAGTACTTGAACCGGGTCCAGTCTTCTGAGACCCGGTACGGAGGTGAATTTTCGGGCCATGACCCATTTATTTCGGGTTCTTTGTCGAGCCACATGAACCCACGGGTGACGTTTCGTTGCCACCACAGCTCGGTGTATTGCCTCCGTTGATTCAGAGTCTTGGCCGACCCGCCGATTCCGAAAACGATGTGTGAGATATTGGTGGACCCGATATTTGTGCCCGATTCGTTGTGGTTTTCGCAGACTTGGGCAGTGTTTCGGGTGGGGCTGTGGCATTCGGGGCAGCCAAACCACCGAGTTTGACTCGTGAAGGCCGAGTAAAGAACGAGTGAAATCGAGGTAACCAGGAATATCAATACAGCCCCTTTTAACAGCTTAATCAGAAAATCAGTAATTTTTTCCATTGGGCAGACCGAAAGTCTGAAAGATTTGAACGGGTCGTGACTCGGTTCTTGAACCTGAGTCGACATGTTTGGCACCCAGAAAACAAACCCACAAAAACCCAGAAAAGATTTTTCCAGAAAATTTTAGAGAAGCCAAGAAAAAGCACTGAGTTTACGAGGGGAATTCAACAGTTATAGCGACCTTTTTTGTGTGGTGTCCGTACAATAGTGTAGTGTGTGTGTTTGTTTCAGTGGATCGGATTGGATTGAAAGAGTAGTCTCAGAGACCCCTTTTGATGAACAGATAGAATGGTGACCGGTGAGAAGCGAAACCCAAAAATTGTTTGGGGTTTAATGTACTGTAGGAGAGCAAGATGGTCACGTGTCAATTTTATATATATGTACCATGTACTATGTAGTATGGGCTTGGGTCCTTTTTGGGTTTTTATGGCCTCATAAAGTTTTGGGTGGGGTAAAATATAGGGAGGCTTGGCTTAAGGTCTTTAAAGTTGGACATAATTGGATTAAAAGACAGCTTATTAACAACAAAATCACTAAGGATAAATGCCCAGGTCCATTTTTATCCTACATCCACAATATTAAAATATCACTTTTCAAATCCATTTTATTCTTTCCATCAGACCAAACTACCCTTAAAGGAATTGTAAAATAACCAAGTCAAACTTGTCCTAAGAGCGCACAACGCACCAGAATTTTTCCCCAACGCGCCCACACGCGCGCTAAGCTGGGGGAATTGTCTTCCAAGCCACTCACATGGTGTGAGTATAGTACCTTATAATATCTAATTTCGAAAAACATTTTTAAACTTTAAACCTTCATAACTTTTGATCTACAACTCCATTTTTCGCAAATTTTATACCACTGGAATCGTGTCGACGAGATCTACAAAACTAGTACCATTGTTGATATGTTTTGAGCAAAAAAAAAAAATTCAAAATTTTACCTATATGAATAATAAGTGAAATTAAGTGAAATTTCACTAAGTATATGAAATATTAAGTGAAATTTCACTTAATATTTATGGAGGTTGAAGTTTTCTCTATCGTAAGATTTCTTAGTTTAAAAAGGGGCAAATTGAGCAGGGTCGCAAACGCTTTTAAGTATAGATTAGGGCTTAGTTTGGCCCCCACGCGGTTTTTAAAAGTCGCTAATGAAATTTATTATTAAGTTGTTTGATAATTTTGTACAAGTAGCACATTACTCTTCAAAAAAACATCATGAAGCCAAAAAGCAACCTTGAGCTTTTAAAAGCTCCATTCTAGAGTTTTAAAAGCTCCTCCCAAAAAGCCCTAAGTTCAATTTTTACATATATGAATAATAAGTAAAATTTCACTTATTAAGTGAAATTTTTACATATATGATTAATAAATGAAATTTCAAATTTTACATATATGAATAATAAGTGAAATTTCACTTATTAATTGAAATTATTCATATATGTAAAAAAAAAATTCAAGTTTTACATATAGGAAACTTGAACTCGACCATCAGATGCTATGATCACTTAATATTTATGGAGGTTGAAATTTTAAGTGAAATTTCAATTAATATTTATGTAGTAAACTTGTATAGGACCATCAGATGCTATGATCACAAGAAAGAAGAAATATAAGATCGACTTGAGTAAGATTAAGTTGGTAGTTAGTTCATCAAGTAAGAATTGTGTTTTGGAGGATAGTGTGAAATCTAGAATGTGAATGACAGCCCATCTCAGTGTTCTCTTTGGTGGCATTCCCTAAATATAACAAGCAACATGACTGTGGACACCGGAAGTGGACCACTTCTCTTGTTTGAGATTGTTTGGAAATTGATTTGATTTTGAATCAAGGAAAGAGAAAAATGGTCTGTTGAAAACAGATACAGAGCCGCCACTTGGTCTTTAAAAACCAAGAAACCTAATTTTGACTCACCCAAATGGATAAAGGGCACCGGCCCTTCATAACCAAAGAACTTGGTTCGAGGTTTTGGTACGAGAGAGGAAGGAGCCTTTGTCGCGACTAAAACACCCTCAACTCGCCCCATCTTTCGACGGGCCTCAATTAGCATCCAAATAATCATCTTATACCATGTATGGTTCGGCAATTAATACTATGATAGTATATTACATTACATAAGAAACTTGAAAATGGAAGATCTAAAGATGAAATATCATTCATAAGATCTAAGTCAAATATCATGCAATGTAAAGTGAAAGATCACACAAATAAACTTAGGAAAAAAACGTCTAATCATGTATCAGATAATAAAGTTTTCCTAATCTAAAGGGGGACACGAATTGTTATTGAAACAAATAATCAAAGAAATCAAAATATGCTTAGCAAACTAGTATGATGCATGTTATTCTTTGATAAAAGAAGACCTCTCAATCCCAGGGACGGATGAGAAAGGATGATTAGATCAAGGGGAGCATGAACGTGTGATCATGATCATTCCTTATAATCTTCTTAGATTAGGAGTTACAAAAATCCCAAATCTTTGCATGGATGCAATGTATGTATCTAGAATGTGCCAAGGTTGTAGTGTGCTTTGTGTTCATGGATTCCTAGAATGACTTAGAAGTCTAAAATGTGTATGAATGGATGAATGAAATTAACATGGAATATGTACAAATGTAGTATGAACTACTTCCTAAGATATGAACTAATTTAGAATGTATATAAACATCAAATCAAAGAATGAAAGTTAAGGTATGCTTGCTGTGAATAGTGGACAGAACAGTAGCATCATCTTTGGAAAATTGAAAAGAGGGGTTAGGAATGTTTTCAATGCATGATTTTTTATGGAGATGTTCCTTATTGTGTCTAGAATACAACCCAAAAATCCAATCTTGAATAGCTATCACAGATTGAGAGAAAACATATAAACAACACAGGTCACTCAGAAATAGAGTCCGTACTGTCGACTGAAATGTTAGAAAATCTTAGAAAATGAAAACGAATGATCTAAGGGCCCATTTTATACAGAAAGTTTCCTAAGATATTGAATTTTAAGGGAACAATAAGTTAGGACCACCCTTTTTGGAAAAGTTTTCTGTAAAAGAGGTTGGAAGTGGACCTAGCTGCTGTGACAGCAAAACAGAATGTTTGTAAGGAACGTTGGGATCCAAATGGACCATTTCCAAGTACTTCCAAGTCAAACCAAAAATCATGGGTGTTCTCCAATGAGTTAGGAAGACTTTCCAAGTGGCCTTGCATCTATATGTTGAGTATTGAGTTCTAGAGAAATCTTTGAACTCAACTCACTCACTGTTTTGACTCATTGTTTTGAAGATTTTGGAGAAAACAAAGTTTTGTTTCTTGAAACCAAATGAGAGGAATTGAGAGGGGTTTTGAAATAGATGTTTTGAAAATATGTTTTCAATATTCAATAAGGATTATAGCCACTTAGAATACCTACATCAAACTCATCATTAAGAACCTCCAAGATTGTTGGAGAGATTTATTTTATTTTTGAACATAACTTCAATACATTCCAAGAATACCTTGGAAGTATTGAGGTTATGATCATCATCTATCAAACATGTTTTTGAGTTCAAGAGCTACTATCCATAAGGATTCACTCACCCCAAACTTCATGCCATCACTTAGATGATGATGAACTAGTAAGTAAATAAGGAAAATAAAAAGAAATGGGATAAGAATAGATGAACAATAAATAAACAAGCAAGTAGATGATAATCAATAGATGATATTCATGAAGCATGAGACTTGTAGATTGGTGTTTCACTCATATATAATGACACTAGACATGGAAGAAGCTTCCACTCTCTTGAATGCTCACTAAAATGGTGGTTGGGCGTATTGAATGTTGAAGTAAATGGAAGTAATGAAGTAAAAACAAAGTTAAAACTCACTTTTGTTTTTGAAAATCAAAGAAGAAAGCTTCTTTTCTCTCTACTCTAACCTTATCTCTACAACTTTCTCTCCCAAACTTTTCCAAAACTCATATTTGACTCCCCCAAAATGAAGAGTAATGGGGTGTTTATATAGGCCAACTTGGGGTGGTTTTGGGATTTAGAAAGTGTTCCTATTGGCCCCAAACATCTGAAATCATGAAACTACGTCGTTTTGGCTTTTAATTAATCAAAATGGGACCACAAAACAAATTACAAAAATACACTGTTCTGGAGGAGAGTGCCGCGGCAGCACTGGGCCAGTGCCGCGGCGGCAGTGCTCCTCCCTTCGTCTGGATAATACTGTTTAGGCCCCCTGAAGTTCCGGTATTCGCGAAAAGGCCCTATTTTGTCCGAAATTCACAGAAAATGCATACGAACTCCAAATTGAGGTTGTGATATACCGTTGGAAAGGTAATGGAGTCTACTTTACATAAAAAATAGTTCGGGGATAGGTCACCTTGAAAAGTTTTACGGTATTCGCGATAAAAGCCAATTTGATCGCATTTTCCGGCTTTGGAAATTCATAATAAATCCGTTTTAAATCCGGAAATTATGTGCGACATACCGTTGGAAAGGTATTAACCTCTAGTATCCATGAAAAATATTTGAAAATTATTTCGGCGCCCCGATTCTAAAGTCAAATCTTGGTCAAACTGGTCAAACCCGGGATTCCCGGGAAGTTCTGGGAACCTCCGGGAGTTCCTGGGAGTTGATGTTTTCGCTCGATTTTCTTTTAGAACTTGTTTTAACACCTTTTTTTATGATTTAGAATGATTTTGGTGAATTCGGACGATTTCGGTCAAACTTGGTCAAACCTGGTCAAACCTAGTCAAACCTTGGTCAAACCGGTCAAAGGGGACTTTCCGGGAATTTTCGGGACTTCCGGGGGTCTCTGGGAGCTAACGATTTCTTCCGGTTTTACTTAAAAACTCATTTTATCATTTTTCTTACGACATAGCATGTTTTCAGAACTTCGGGACCAAATCCGGGAGTTTCTGGGCTTTCAGGGGTATTTTGGTCATTCTGAGCATTCTGAGAGATATAGCTGACTTCCAAGAGTCCTTTTGAGTTTTTTACGATCATTGTGAACCACCAAGCTATGGGTCTCCTAAATCTGATAGCCGACAAAATGGGGTGTCTACAGTTTGCCCCTCTTTGGCAGGAACTTGCGAGGCAACGCATGTCGCAAGTGAGTGCCAAAGTTTTGAAGAGACAGGTCTTTTGGAGGCTATAGATTTAGGATAAAAGCGTTGCAAAAGATGCAATGATGCTGTGGCTAATGCTGGTCGTGCTCTGTGTGAGCTGCCTACGTATCCCAACGGGAATCAGACCAGGACGTAGTTCAAGGTAAGGAATCGATCATACATGCACATACACAACAATCAGGTGGATGCTATGCTATAAGAGTGATTGCAATGTATGGATGTGATATGAATTGTGTCATGAGTCCTATCATGTCTAGTGTTGTGACCCTAGTATGAGCAAGTGTTGTGGGGTGTGCCACTCCGAGTGGGCCGGTGTCATGCTAGCGCTCGCGACTGTGACGTGAAGGATGACTCGGATAAGGACGTCGAAGTTTAGAAGACTCCGAGTCTGGGGGCAAACTGCTGGAACGAGTGAGATAGATTAGCTGCGCTTTGTTTAGAAGACGATAGCCAAAGGTGATCGAGGGATCTTGTGATAAGGCTGTGAGAAAATTCTTGATAATCAGGAGATCTGGATACGGGCGATGTTCTGATTGTTCCTGACGGCCGACTTTCGGGAATCGATTCCGGCTGGTGGGAGAATCTTTATTTTCTTGATCGGGAACCAGGATCCATCTCTGAACCTCTCACGGTTTGATCAAATCTTTCAATGCTCAATCCAAGAGAGCCGGTCGGGGCCTCTGGGAGCTGGTATCTGTCTGCTTTGGTCCTCGGGGGATAATGCAGGGTTCTCGGGGAATCTCTTTTCTTGATTGGGAACCAGGATCCATCTCTGAACCTCTCACGGTTGATCAAATCTTTTGGCGCTCAATCCGAGAGAGCCGGTCAGGGCCTCTGGGAGCTGGTATCTGTCTGCTTTGGTCCTCGGGGGATAATGCAGGGTTCTCGGGGAATCTCTTTTCTCGATCGGGAACCAGGATCCATCTCTGAACCTCTCATGGTTGATCGAATTTTTGCGACGGTTGTCCTGAAACGGCCGATTCGGGTCTTCGGGAGCCGATTTTTTTCAGTTTCTGCCTGCTGGAGGTAGTTCTGGCAACTTATAGTCTTCTTGGGGTAAAACCTCATAAATCTTGACTGGAATGGGCCATCGGGGCTGATCGGGGCCAAAAACGGGCTGAAAAAAGGCCAAAACGGGCTAGAACGGGGCAAAACGGAGCAAAACGGAGCGAAGCGGGGCTCACGGGGAGCAGTGCCGCGGCGGTACTGGGCCACTGCCGCGGCGGCAGTTGGCCAGTGCCGCGGCGGCACTGGGTGGCCGGACCTCAACTTTGTATATCTCGGGTTTTTGAGTTTTTGAAGCTCATTCTTGGCCATTTTGGGGTGTTTTTGGAGCCAAAAGTCATCAAAACGCAGCTTGTGTGCACTCAGGTGAGTAATCTTTTCCCGTAGTTGGATTTTTGATTGGTGTTTTGGTTAGCCCAAATTTTCAAGAAGAAAGTTTAAGTGTGACTTCCATTTTTCTTGTAGATCCATGGTTTCGAGCTCAAGGAGACCGTCTAAGAAGGCCAAGGGACGGATGAAGGCCGAGGTGCAAGCTCCGGACTTGATTTTACAGGACCCTCAACGCCATCTTTCGGCTGCGGCTCTAGCGAGCTTGGTAAGCGAAACTTTTGACATTTTAGGACCACTTTCATGTATTATGCTAGTTTTGTGAGCCTTAGCGTGCACTTAGAGACCGATAGAAGTTCGACTTGCGCTCAAATGTGGATTTTGTGAATTCGGCTCTCGAGTCGTGAATAGTGATTTTGTGCATCTTTTGTCGTCTTTGTTGTGTGTAGGTGCCGGAAGTGGCATTGAAAGGCCACGGTAGCCTCGCCCATGCTTTCTTATGGTATACCCAGCTTTCGCCCACCGTTAAGAGGATGGTTGATGATGCCGGGTTCGGAGGCTTCGTCCGCTTGGTTTTGAAAAGTAGCAATGATTTGGCTCACTTCTATGCACTGGCTGAGAGGTAGTGGGACACTACCAACACTTTCCACCTGCCGTTTGGAGAGATGACCATGACGCCCTTTGACTTCTCCATGATTACGGGCTTGAGGGTCGGCGGAAAGCGCTTGATTCTGGATTACTTTTATGAGATCGACCCGGAGGCGGTGGAGATGTTGATTGGGGCTGTTCCCCCTAACCTGGAGAGGCATTGGTTTCCCTGCGGCTGGCTTTACCGGGCCTATGGCAGAGGTAATCACAATCTGAACAATTCCCAACTTTTGAGGGTTTATCTTCTGTATGTCCTCGGGTGCTCAATCTTTGCGACAAGGAACGACCGGGTGAGCTTGAGGCTCCTTTCTTGCCTGGCGACCATTGATGAGATCCCCTCCTACAACTGAGGCGGTGCTGCCCTGGCCCATCTCTACAAGCATATGGGGGAGGTCTCTCGGGGCGATGTTAAATCTACTGGGGGATTCTGGCGAGCTTGGGAGGTACGCGCTGTTTCTTCTTTTATTTTCCATCTTTTTGATTTCCATACTTGTTTTGATTTCTCCTTTGTCTGTGCAGCTTTGGAGTTTTGAATACTTGAAGATGTTGGCTCCTTCCCTGGCGGATGAATCAGGCGAGGATGAGGATGGCATGGTTCCTGTGCCTCTATTCCTACGAGGTTTGAGATGGCGGAGGGACGTTGTTGGGGTGAAGAGTGGGGCCCACCGGATTATTTTGCTTAGAAACTTCCTGACTGAGCTGACGGCCTCTAGTGTTGATTGGTCGCCTTGGGAGGACGTCGCCTATGCCGCCCCAGAGGAGATACAAGCGGTCAAATCTCTTACCTCTTGCCGCCTTCTGCTGGAGAGTACCGAGTGCAGGCAGTGGTTCCTTGGGGAGCGGGTCTCTCGGCAGGTGGTTGGTGGTCCCAGGTATCCCGTTCCTCATAATCCTCCCGTGATGGATGCTAGTGACCTCTCTGGTGATGCTCTGCTGGCGGCCTTAGCCGGCATCGATGTTTGGGATCATTTCCTCTCCGAGACCGGTTACGAGGCTTACCGCGGCCGCTTCTTGATGCCTAACTTCCCACTCCTGGAGGTGAGTTCCCTTTTTACATTTTTGTCTTTATTAGTTGTTTATGTTTTTGACTCCTCTTTTCCTATCTTTTCCTATCTTTTCCTGTGCCTACAGCTTCGCGAGATGTACAGGAGATAGGCTCCTGACCCTATTCCTCCTTGGGATTGGACCGTCAATGTTCTAGGCGCTGATGGCACTCCCCAAGTGATGGAGGTGCCGCGAGTCACATGTGGGTACCCTACTCAGCCAACGGGCGTCCTCAACGTTCCTTGGAGTTACGCCGAGGAGGGTCACGCCTTGGCGGCTAGCCTACGGTCCTTGGTCCTTACACGAGACCATCGGGTATGTCTCTAATTCTGCGCTTTTCTTAAGGTTACGAGGTTCTAACCCTAGATTTTACCCTTGACAGATGGACGGTATGCGGCAATTCGCCGCCAACCAGATGGCGTCTCTGGTAAGTCTCTGACTTGACTCTATTTTTATATTTTTTTGTGGTTTCCCTACTGATTGCCTCTGTTTTATTTGTGTGTGCAGTACCGTGGAGGCGGAGCTGGCTCATCGAGGACTGGTCCAAGGTGCAGGGGTGGTAGGAGGAGGCCGTCGCCGACATACACTCCGGGCGGTCCAACAGAGGACGAAAAAGAGGAGGACTGAGGCCTCGCAAGCGGGAATTTTATTCTTTCTTTATGTTTTCGATTGGGTTGTACCAGTGACATGACTATTCGGACCGTGTAGGACGATGTGTAGAACAATTTGTGACTTTTGACAGAGTATTATGATGTTTCGCCTCTTAGGCCGGATAGCTTCCGGTTTAGGGGCGCAGTTGTGTGCTTGTTTTAATTGATATATACTTGCACTGTGGTTGTTGGATGTTACTGCGATGGGCAGTTTTGTGATAGTGAGTGCTTTTGCCTTGCAGGTGGGATAGTCCGTGAAACGGGGAGGTGCTGCCGAAATTTTGAATTTTGCTAGAGCCGCGACAGAAAATATGGCTTTGTATGATCCCGCCCAACTCACAGCTTGGCTGAACATTACGGATGGCGTGGAGCGGATCAACCTCTTTAGCTACGGCTTGGCCGAGCTATTCTCTCTTTGCCAGATGACCCTGAACACTGAGTTCTTGCGTGCTGCCATTGGTCACTGGGACCCGGTGAATCATGTCTTCAACTTCAATGGCCTGGAGATATGCCCTGTGTTTGAGGAGTTCTGCGCTATTCTCAGCTATGATTCTGACTCTGATCTGATTTTCCCTTCTGCTGGTACCCTCAGTCCTACGCGAGGCTTGGCTGAATATCTGAATTGCTCCGTCACTATTTCTCGCCGGCTGATTCAAGGTGAGGTTCTCAACATTGCTTCTATTATTGCCCGGTACGCCAGTCCTGGGAATCCCAGCGTGTATGATGCTTCCCGTGGGGCCGCTTTGATATTGTGCATGACTTCGCACTTCTTGTTCTCGAGCACTTCCATTGACTTGGTGCATGTGTGCCTCGGGCTGAAACTTAGCAGGAATCCCATGGCCATGGTTCTAGCTGAAACTTTGAATGGTTTGGATAATGCCTTCAACCAAGGGACTCCTCTTCTTTCTGGGGCGCCTTTGGTGTTACAGGCTTGGCTTTATGAGCGCCTTCAGCTGTGGACGGGCCGTATACCACCAGTTTACTTTCGTCGAGCCGTGCTTCATTCTCACTATACCTTTGCCGATTGGGTGGGCATGATGAGCGCCTTATCTGAGGCTGATATTTGCTGGATCGTGAGGCGTTGGGGCCTCTATGCTATCACCACGAGCCTCAGGGGTCACCAGAGAGTGTGGTTGATGGGTCTGAGAGAGACTTCTTTTTATCATCCTCGCCGTTTGGCCAGACAGTATGGGCAGGTTCAGGAGGTTCCCCGGGGGTTTACTGAGAGGATCTTTGCTTCCAGGATCAGGGCTGCCACTATTGCTGCTTTTATTGATGGTTGGACTGACCGAGTAAAGGCCTACTTCTAAAGACCTTTGAAGAAATAAAAGACACTAGACCTGACTGATTCTGCTCATTCCTCCAAGTGTCTTTGAACATGTGATTGCTTTTTGAAAGACTTTTATTTCTTTGATTTATTCCTGTTTATATAATTTTCAAAGTTTGTTTTATCGGTGAACCTTGGTTACTTCAGGAATCTTATTTTGTGCATTTTAGCCTTCTAAAAATATTTTGTAACTTGAGATTTCAATTAGTTGTTGCTTTTGGTACTTGCTTGAGCATGCTGGGGTTGTTAGAGGCAAACGAGGCAGGTGGCCGAAGTTTGCCCCTAGTTTGGGATATATATGGTTGTGAGGCAAACGAGGTAGATGATCGACGTTTGCCCCTAGTTTAGAAGAGGTTCAGGCAAACGAGGCGAGTGGCCGAAGTTTGCCCCTAGTGTGGAGGGTGATTTTTGGGTTATGGTAAGGACCGCGACTTTATTTTTCTCACGTGCTCATAATTTTTGCCTAGGCACCAAGGAGGTGACCTAGCGAGCTATTTTCTCTCTTTTGTTATTGCTCACTTTGGATTTAGCTCTAATTTTTGCCTAGGCGTCCTTTCGGATTTTCAACCTAGCGAGCCATCCTTCTTTTTTTTTTTGAAAGTCTGCCTACGTATCCCCGAGCGGGAATCAGGTCGAGCGTAGTTCAAGGCAAGGCTTGAAAGAAATGGTTATTTTTTTTGTTGGTGGAGCGACCGAACCGATGTGGTTGCCTACGTATCCCCGAGCGGGAATCAGGTCGAGCGTAGTTCAAGGCAAGGCTTGAAAGAAATGGCTATTTTTTTTATTGGTGGAGCAACCGAACCGATGTGGTTGCCTACGTATCCCCGAGCGGGAATCAGGTAGAGCGTAGTTCAAGGCAAGGCTTGAAAGAAATGGTTATTTTTTTGTTGGTGGAGCGACCGAACCGATGTGGTTGCGTACGTATCCCCGAGCGGGAATCAGGTCGAGCGAAGTTCAAGGCAAGGCTTGAAAGAAATGGTTATTTTTTTTGTTGGTGGAGCGACCGAACCGATGTGGTTGCCTACGTATCCCCGAGCGGGAATCAGGTCGAGCGTAGTTCAAGGCAAGGCTTGAAAGAAATGGTTGTAGAATAGTCAAGCATAGTACTTTTTGAGACGATCCATGTTGATTGGTTCTTTGAATTCGACACCATCGAGGTCCATGAGATAAGCTGCTCCTCCGGAAAGAATGGTCTTGACGATGTAAGGGCCTACCCATTTAGGTTTGAATTTCCCACGGGGATCAAAGATCGGAGCTCGTAATTCCTTAAGGACAAGGTCGCCCTTGACAATCTTCCTTGGGCGAACTCTTTTGTTGAAAGCACGGGCTATCCTCTTTGGATAGATTCGAACATGATCGACTGCCGCTAGGCGCTTTTCATCTATGAGGGCCAATTCTTCATATCTTTCCCTTAACCAATCTGATTCCGAAATTTCACATTCTGCCATCATGCGTAGGGACGGTAGTTCTATCTCGACCGGAAGTACTGCTTCCATCCCATACACTAATGAGTAAGGCGTTGCTCCTGTGGACGTTCTTATCGATGTTCTGTATCCCCAAAGTGCAAATGGTAGCTTTTCATGCCAGTCTTTGTAGGTATCAGCTGATTTTTGCAGTATGGCCTTGACATTCTTATTTGCAGCTTCGACTGCCCCATTGGTTTGCGGCCTATATGGCGACGACTTGTGATAGGTGATTTTGTATTCTTCAAATAGATCCCTGACTTCTGCTTTGAAATGACTTCCGTTATCCGAAATGATCTCATGGGGAACTCCATAGCGGCAAATGAGATTTCTCTTGATGAATTTGGCCACTTCCTTGGCCCCCAACTTGGTGTAAGATGCGGCTTCTACCCATTTTGTGAAGTAGTCTATGGCCACCAGGATGTACCGATTTCCATTTGAGGCCTTTGGAATGATTTCACCAATAATATCGATTCCCCAGGTGGAGAATGGCCAAGGCGAGGTCATGCTGTATAGAAGAGATGGTGGCACATGCATCATGTTTGCATGGATCTGGCACTTGTGACACCTTCTTACGTATTCGCAACAATCTTTTTCCAAGGTTGTCCAATAGTACCCTTGTCTTATAATCTTCTTGGCCAGCATGTGGCCGTTCATGTGCGGGCCGCGTACCCCTTCGTGTATTTCCTCCATCATTCTTCTGGAGCTCTTTCCGGACAAGCAAGTCAGGTGGTGACCGTTGTATCCTTTCTTCAGCAGTTTCCCGCCGCAAATGATGAATTGCGCTGCGAATCTTCGTATGGCCCTTTTATCTCTCTCGGTGGATTCTTGGGGGAACGTCCCCTTTTCTATGAAATCCCAGACATCTTGGTACCACGGTGCTTCATTCTCTTCTTCCTCGATTACGGCAATCATGTTGAACGAAGGCTCGTACCTTTGCTCAATTACCAAAGGCATCATCCTGACTCCCATAGGAATTTTGATCATGGAGGCTAAAGTGGCCAAGGAATCTGCCAGCTGGTTCTCTTCCCTGGGCAAGTAGAGGAACGTGATGTTCTTGAATTGCCTCTTGAGTTGATCCAGACGGTCATGATAGGGCTTCAACCTTTCTTCTTTTACCTTCCATTCTCCTCTAGCCTGCGATATAATGAGGTTTGAATCCCCGAAGACATCCAACCTCTGAACTTTCAGCTCTAAGGCTGCTTCCATTCCCAGAATGCATGCTTCATACTCAGCAGTGTTGTTGGTGGAGTTATAATTGAGCTTGACTGCTAACGGAGTATGGTCCCCACTCGGCGATACTAGGATCATCCCTACTCCATATCCCTTCATGTTGGCTGCTCCATCGAAGTACAACTTCCACTGTTCTTCCTTGATTTCCATGATGCTCTTGTCCGGAAACGGAAAGTCCCCACTTTCTTCGGAGTCAACGGCATGTTTTGCGAGATGCTCGGCTACGGTTCTCCCTTTTACTGACTTGCTCGTAACATACTTGATATCGAATTCGGATAATAGAAGTAACCAACGGGATATACGACTGGTCAGGGCGGGTTTTTCGAGAAGGTATTTTAGAGGATCCATGCGGGATATGAGCACAATCGGAAAGGCCAGCATGTAGTGCCTTAGTCGGCGAGTGCACCAAACCAAGGCCCAACATGTTTTTTCGAGGGTAGAATAGTTGAGATCATACCCAGTCATCCTCTTGCTGAGGTAGTATATGGCTTTTTCGGAATGGCTTTCTTCTCCTTCCTGGGCTAGCATGCAACCCATGGCGTTTTCGGAGACAGACAGGTAAAGGAATAAGGGCTTATGGGGAGTGGGTGGTGAGAGGACAGGCGGGTTTTGAAGGTAGGCTTTTATTTTGTTGAAAGCGGCTTGGCATTGGTCATCCCATTGGAACTTCTCCCCTTTTCTCAATAACCGGAACAGAGGATCGCACGTGGTTGTGAGCTTAGAAATCAAGCGGCTGATGAATTGGATTCTTCCGAGGAACCCCCTTACTTCTTTTTCATTCCGTGGTGGCGTCATTTCAAGGATTGCCTTGATCTTAGAGGGGTCCACCTCTATTCCCCTTTGTGTGATGAGAAAACCCAGGAGTTTACCGGAGGTTACGCCGAAAGTGCATTTCTTTGGATTCAACCTCATCTTGTACTTGCGCAACCTTTCGAAGAACTTTTCCAGCGCTACCAGGTGTCCTTCTCGGTCCTTGGATTTCACAATCATGTCGTCTACATATACTTCTACCTCCTTGTGAATCATATCATGCAGCAGAGTGGTGGCAGCTCTTTGGTAAGTCGCCCCCGCGTTCTTGAGTCCGAAAGGCATTACTCGATAGCAGTAGGTTCCCCAAGGGGTGGTGAATGTCGTCTTTTCCCGATCTTCTGGCGCCATTAGAATCTGATTATACCCTGAGAAGCCATCCATGAATGAAAGTAGCTCATGTCCAGCGGTGTTGTCCAACAAGACATCAATGTGAGGAAGCGGAAAGTCATCCTTGGGACTGGCTTTATTTAGATCACGGAAGTCAACGCACACACGAACTTTTCCATCCTTCTTCGGGGCTGGCACGATATTGGCAATCCATTCTAGATACTCGGTGACAATGATGAACCCTGCCTTGAACTGCTTCTCCACCTCTTCTTTAACCTTGAGTGCCCATTCCGGTCTCATGCGCCTCAGTTTCTGCTTGACGGGTTTAGAATTAGGAAGGAGAGGGATATGATGTTGGACAATGTCGGGATCGACCCCAGGCATGTCTTCGTAAGACCAAGCAAAAACATCTTTGAATTCTTTTAGCAAGAGGGTTAATTTCTCTTTTTCTTTTTTATCAAGAGTTGAGCCAATTTGCACAATTTGTGGATTATCTGTTTCACCTAGGTTAACCGATAAAGTATCTTCGATTATTTCATAAGCAGGTGGTTTTTCAATTAGTTGCTTAAGTTCAATTGGGAGATCCTCGGAGGGATCTGTGCATTCACAAGTGTTAGACACAGAGGAGTAAGCAGAATCGTCTTTCATTTCATTCATGACAGGTGAAGCGATTACATTGGACAGTGGTGGGCTTACAGCCGCCGACTCCAGTACAGACTCGATAATTGGTAGTACAGACTCCGGGGGAATAGGGGATTGGGAGACACAGACAGATGACTCTACAGCCTGGTTGCTCAGACCCTCCTCAGTTGGCTTGATCTGATCATCTTGGCTCTTGGCCCTCTCTTGTTCCTTCTTCTCAACGGATTCCTCCCACATTTTCTCGATTGCTCCAGTGTTCAGGTATTTCAACCAGTCTTCCTCTGGGGTCTTCTCAACTTCTTCGGGATAGAACGGGTCTTGATATGGGGGCCTCTCGCAGTCAGCGAAGATTTCAAGCCCGGGGTGCCTTCTCCCAGTGATTTGATGGATCCAGGGTTCAGGGAACCCGAAGTAGGGGAAATCATCTCCTTCTTTTATGAACTGTCCATTCAAAGTCTTGCGGTATGGTGGGAGACCCTTCACCCTTTTCTTCCATGGCCTTTGTAGCTCGGCGTCTTCATCAGTGGGCTTGTACCCCAACCCGAAAGTGCCTTGTTGCCCTTTGATCTGCGGGAATTCCCAAATTCCTTGCTGGCGTCGACCCAACCCCATTCCGGGGAAGTAGTTCATCTTGCGGACAATGTTGACAACTGCAGAGTGGACCTCAGGGAATCGGTCTTCATCATTGATCATATGAACTTCTTCCATGAAGAATCCTCCGATTTCTCCTTCTTCTAGCTCAGGTATTTGGACTTAAAAAATTGGGGCGTAATTGGGGAAAGCTTTGTTACCCCAACTATTACCGAGGATGATCTTTACTTCCTTCTCATGAATGTACTTGATCATTTGATGCACAACGGATGATACAGCTTTGTTGGCATGAAGCCAGGGCCTTCCGATCAGCAAGTTGAAAGAGGCAGGTATGTCCATGACCTGAAAAATTTCGGTGCTCACCAAGGATCCTACCCGGATTTGTAGAGAGACAGTCCCCATCACATTTCTCCTGGTGTTATCATAGGCTCTCACAGATTGCACAGATGGCGTGATGTCCAGGATATTGACCCCCAGAGCAGTGGCAGTCCTTAGGGCACAAACATTTAAGGCAGAACCCGTATCGACCAGACAGAACGGTACCTGCTGCCCCTTACATCCAACAGTGATGTACAATGCTTTGTTATGTGCGGATCCCTCTGGTGGCAGGTCCTCATCGGAGAATGTAATGATCGGGTCGGGGGTAAGCGCACCCAAGAAAGCTACCATGTCCTCCGACGCGGCGTCGATGGGGACTTCAATCCCAGCCAAGGCATTCAACACGGCTTGCCTGTGCTTATAGGATGTTACCATGATGTCCCACATCGAGAGATGTGCTTGGGTTTTCTTTAGCTGCTTGATCAGCTCATTGTCTTCTTCGATGACCTCATCCATCTTACCCTTCCCTTTGTCCTTGACTGGACCTTTCTCGGTTGCATCGGTGGCAGGCTGTGGAGGCTGATAATGACGGCCTGACCTGGTTAGATGATCAATCTCGGCAGGAGTAGGCCCTTCTACCGTCCCATCCTTCTTAAACCAATCATAATCCGTCCCCACAAATGGCTTTTCCGGCTCGTTCTAGATAGAAGCGTCACTTTCTTTGTCGGGATCATACCATTTGAGGTCTACCACCCCTAGGTCATGCTCTTCCAGAAAGAACAACTCTTGCTCATCGTCTAGCTGTTGCTGCCACTCGTCATTCTCCCCTTCAATCAGATGAATTCCTACGGAGTTCGGGATGTCAATGAGGGGTAAGGGTTGTCCTATAGGGGTGATATAGGCAGCAGGGTTGAAGGATATAGGGTTGGACTCAATGAGGTTGACATTTTGGTGGTTCGGTAGGGGATTTTGGGTGATATGGGGCTGCTTTGGGGGTGGCTCGATGATATTCTGGTCAATGAGGTCTTGAATATCATGACGGAGGCGCATGCAGTCATCGGTGTTATGGCCGGGGGCTTGGTGGTAGGCGCATCGTTTAGACATATCGCAGTTAGGCGGGGGTGGGGTATTTCGAGGCTGGAGTAGTTGTAGATGGCCCTTTTTGGGGAGACGGTCTAAGGCTGAGGAGAGAGAGATTTCTAGCTTGGCGAAGTTGCAAGGGGGCTTTTTCTGGAAAGGGCGGTTGGAGGAATTTGCCTGGTTGGAGGGTTGGTACGGCCTTTGAGGGTATGCCATGGGTTGGCTGCTAAGGGCATTGACATCCGGGGGATTTCCGGGAGTAGTTGGGCCTTCTAGACTTACTTGGAGGCTCTTCCTTTTTGATCTTTCCTTCCTTGATAGCATCTCCAATTCGGGTCCCGATTTCAAACAACTCCTCGAAGGTGGAGATAGACTGGTAGAATAATTTCTCATGGTAGAGCGGCTGCAGATTCCGGATTAGCATTCTCACTTGTTCTTTTTCAATTGGCCGGTGGGTCATTTGGGCTACCTTGTTCCTCCATCTGCTCAGAAACGCAGCGAAGGATTCATTATTGTTCTGCCGGGTCGTTTCCAAATCCCTGATGGTGACATCCAGTTCCTGGTTGTAGGAGTAATGATCGACGAAAACTCGAACGATATCTTCCCAGTCCCGGGTTTTGGAGGCTTCCAAGGTTAGGAACCATGATAGTGCAGATTTTGCCAGAGTTTGTGGGAACAGCATTGCGATGTGCTCGTGGGTACAACCCATGGACTGGAAGATACTCATACACAGCTTCACGTGACTTTTTGGGTTCCCAGTTCCGTCAAAACGATCGACGGCAGTCATTTTAAAGTTTTCCGGCAGTTTCAACTTGACAGGCTCGAAAAGGCCTTCCAGGTCTAACATGTAATCATCGATTCCCTTGCTCTTTCTTAGTACGCTCTCCAATTTGTCGACCTTGTCCATTTTCTCTTGGAGCTTCTTCTCATACGTAAGCGGTGGGACCCCTTGAAACCAGTTTTCCTCCCCATTATTCTCATGTAGAGGAGGTTCAAAACCTGGTGGCGGAAACCCGGGCAGAGGTTGTGGCTGCTGCTGCTTCAGTTCTTCCATGAACTTCAGGACTTGGGCTAGACTGTCGGACTGTTGGCTTATGGTCGCTCCCAAATTAGTAACCTTGTTTTCCAACTCTTCCCTATTCATGCTGAAGCAAGCTGTCGGACTGATTCTGATCAAACGATTATCCGAACTCCTGACCCACGAATAAGACCCTGACTGCTGACCTTGGGAATCTATACTGACTAGACAGATTTTGAAAGGACTAGATTAGATCTTTGACAGTGGTGACTTTAGGCATAAAGATAGTGATATGGACCAACTCGAAACTGTGCGTGCAGATTGATGGGGAATGGTGCATGCAAATGGGACAAACATGCGAATGTAAGCCCTAATCTATATGATGCTCCTATTTCTAATAGATAGCAGCTAAACAAATAAGGTCCTAGCCATACAGAGTGTGCTAACCTTACTTTCCAGTATGATCACTAAGGGATAACATGGATTTTTGAGATACTCCGGGAATTTTGGACAGAGTTTCTGGGAGAAACTGGTTAACGTGGTTATATCTGGGATATCTGGACAGAGCCTCTGGGAAAAACTGGTCAATATGGTTATATCTGGGATATCTGGACAGAGTTTCTGGGAGAAACTGGTTAATGTGGTTATATCTGGGATATCTGGACAGAGTTTCTGGGAGAAACTGGTTAATGTGGTTATATCTGGGATATCTGGATAGAATTTCTGGGAGAAACTGGTTAATGTGGTTATGTCTGGGATATCTGGACAGAGTTTCTGGGAGAAACTGGTTAATGTGGTTATATCTGGGATATCTGGACAGAGTTTCTGGGAGAAACTGGTTAATGTGGTTATATCTGGGATATCTGGACAGAGTTTTTGGGAGAAACTGGTTAATGTGGTTATATCTGGGATATCTGGACAAAGTTTCTGGGAGAAACTGGTTAATGTGGTTATAGTGATCATACCGTCTAGCAGGTTTTCATACTCCTATATCTTAGGAACAATAAACAAGGTTTGCGGTGTATATTTTTGTGAGCACGGGGCAGACATCCTTGTCATGGTACCTAGGCAGGTCAACTCAATGTAATCACATATGAGTGATTGCCTTTGGAATCATAATAAAGAGGTTCTGTTCTATGCCACATAAGCGTCTACACCGCTCAGGTAATCCCATCAGGGCATACAACAGTTATATCACATTGTCCTATCTGAAAAGATAAATCAACAGTCCTATGAAAGGTTCTACAGGAATCTATATGCAAAGGCTGGGTTTAGTCAAAGAGGGTCCTTTGACGAGAGTTTCAATATACCGTCAGAGAGACAGTACAGAGGTTTTTACTCTTTTTGATATACCTTGGAAGGTACAGTATCAACGGTGACTTGTGCCCTGGCACAGCAAGACCTGAACAATGTCAGCGCCGCGTTTCAGACACAGTCGGGGGGGGGGGGGGGAATGCAAGAGTGCAATGCGGTGAACCAAACACAGTAAAGAGATGATTTTAAGGATGCTTCTTATGAGTCAAACCTCTGTATTATTTTGTTTTTAAAATAAAAGTCCCCAGCAGAGTCGCCAGATTGTGGACACCGGAAGTGGACCACTTCTCTTGTTTGAGATTGTTTGGAAATTGATTTGATTTTGAATCAAGGAAAGAGAAAAATGGTCTGTTGAAAACAGATACAGAGCCGCCACTTGGTCTTTAAGGAACCAAGAAACCTAATTTTGATTCACCCAAATGGATAAAGGGCACCGGCCCTTCATAACTAAAGAACTTGGTTCGGGGTTTTGGTACGAGAGAGGAAGGAGCCTTTGTCGCGACTAAAACACCCTCAACTCGCCCCATCTTTCGACGGGCCTCAATTAGCATCCAAATAATCATCTTATACCATGTATGGTTCGGCAATTAATACTATGATAGTATATTACATTACATAAGAAACTTGAAAATAGAAGATCTAAAGATGAAATATCATTCATAAGATCTAAGTCAAATATCATGCAATGTAAAGTGAAAGATCACACAAATAAACTTAGGAAAAAAACGTCTAATCATGTATCAGATAATAAAGTTTTCCTAATCTAAAGGGGGACACGAATTGTTATTGAAACAAATAATCAAAGAAATCAAAATATGCTTAGCAAACTAGTATGATGCATGTTATTCTTTGATAAAAGAAGACCTCTCAATCCCTGGACGGATGAGAAAGGATGATTAGATCAAGGGGAGCATGAACGTGTGATCATGATCATTCCTTATAATCTTCTTAGATTAGGAGTTACAAAAACCCCAAATCTTTGCATGGATGCAATGTATGTATCTAGAATGTGCCAAGGTTGTAGTGTGCTTTGTGTTCATGGATTCCTAGAATGACTTAGAAGTCTAAAATGTGTATGAATGGATGAATGAAATTAACATGGGATATGTACAAATGTAGTATGAACTACTTCCTAAGATATGAACTAATTTAGAATGTATATAAACATCAAATCAAAGAATGAAAGTTAAGGTATGCTTGCTATGAATAGTGGACAGAACAGTAGCATCGTTTTGGAAAATTGAAAAGAGGGGTTAGGAATGTTTTCAATGCATGATTTTTTATGGAGATGTTCCTTATTGTGTATAGAATACAACCCAAAAAGCCAATCTTGAATAGCTATCACAGATTGAGAGAAAACATATAAACAACACAGGTCACTCAGAAACAGAGTCCGTACTGTCGACTGAAATGTTAGAAAATCTTAGAAAATGAAAACGAATGATCTAAGGGCCCATTTTATACAGAAAGTTTCCTAAGACATTGAATTTTAAGGGACAAATAAGTTAGGACCACCCTTTTTGGAAAAGTTTTCTGTAAAAGAGGTTGGAAGTGGACCTAGCTGCTGTGACAGCAAAACAGAATGTTTGTAAGGAATGTTGGTATCCAAATGGACCATTTCCAAGTACTTCCAAGTCAAACCAAAAATCATGGGTGTTCTCCAATGAGTTAGGAAGACTTTCCAAGTGGCCTTGCATCTATATGTTGAGTATTGAGTTCTAGAGAAATCTTTGAACTCAACTCACTCACTGTTTTGAAGATTTTGGAGAAAACAAAGTTTTGTTTCTTGAAACCAAATGAGAGGGATTGAGAGGGGTTTTGAAGTAGATGTTTTAAAAACATGTTTTCAATATTCAATAAGGATTATAGCCACTTAGAATACCTACATCAAACTCATCATTAAGAACCTCCAAGATTGTTGGAGAGATTTATTTTATTTTTGAACATAACTTCAATACATTCCAAGAATACCTTGGAAGTATTGAGGTTATGATCATCATCTATCAAACATGTTTTTGAGGTCAAGAGCTACTATCCATAAGGATTCACTCACCCCAAACTTCATGTCATCACTTAGATGATGATGAACTAGTAAGTAAATAAGGAAAATAAAAAGAAATGGGATAAGAAGAGATGAACAATAAATAAACAAGCAAGTAGATGATAATCAATAGATGATATTCATGAAGCATGAGACTTGTAGATTGGTGTTTCACTCATATATAATGACACTAGACATGGAAGAAGCTTCCACTCTCTTGAATGCTCACTAAAATGGTGGTTGGGAGTATTGAATGTTGAAGTAAATGGAAGTAATGAAGTAAAAACAAAGTTAAAACTCACTTTTGTTTTTGAAAATCAAAGAAGAAAGCTTCTTTTCTCTCTACTCTAACCTTATCTCTACAACTTTCTCTCCCAAACTTTTCCAAAACTCATATTTGACTCCCCAAAAATGAAGAGTAATGGGGTGTTTATATAGGCCAACTTGGGGTGGTTTTGGGATTTAGAAAGTGTTCCTATTGGCCCCAAACATCTGAAATCATGAAACTACGTTGTTTTGGCTTTTAATTAATCAAAATGGGACCACAAAATAAATTACAAAAATACACTGTTTTGGAGGAGAGTGCCGCGGCGGCACTGGGCCAGTGCCGCGGCGGCAGTGGGCCAGTGCCGCGGCGGCAGTGCTCCTCCCTTAGTCTGGATAATGCTGTTTAGGCCCCCCTGAAGTTCCGGTATTCGCGAAAAGGCCCTATTTTGTCCGAAATTCACAGAAAATGCATACGAACTCCAAATTGAGGTTGTGATATACCGTTGGAAAGGTAATGGAGTCTACTTTACATAAAAAATACGATAGGTCACCTTGAAAAGTTTTACGGTATTCGCGATAAAAGCCAATTTGATCGCCTTTTCCGGCTTTGGAAATTCATAATAAATTCGTTTTAAATCCGGAAATTATGTGCGACATACAGTTGGAAAGGTATTAACCTCTAGTATCCATGAAAAATATTTGAAAATTATTTCGGCGCCCCGATTCTAAAGTCAAATCTTGGTCAAACTGGTCAAACCCGGGATTCCCGAAAAGTTCTGGGAACCTCCGGGAGTTCCTGGGAGCTGATGTTTTCGCTCGATTTTCTTTTAGAACTTGTTTTAACACCTTTTTTTATGATTTAGAATGATTTTGGTGAATTCGGACGATTTCGGTCAAACCTGGTCAAACCTTGGTCAAACCTTGGTCAACGGGGACTTTCCCGGAATTTTCGGGACTTCCGGGGGTCTCTGGGAGCTAACGATTTCTTCCGGTTTTACTTAAAAACTCATTTTATCATTTTTCTTACGACATAGAATGTTTTCAGAACTTCGGGACCAAATCCGGGAGTTTCTGGGCTTTCAGGGGTATTTTGGTCATTCTGAGCATTCTGAGAGATAGAGCTGACTTCCAAGAGTCCTTTTGAGTTTTTTACGATCATTGTGAACCACCAAGCTATGGGTCTCCTAAATCTGATAGCCGACAAAATGGGGTGTCTACAATGACCTTCACATAAAAATAAAAAATAAAAAAAACCATGACATATGCTCATTAAAGTACAGACTTAAGAGCATAAAATAGTCACCGCAGTGACCACACACTCTACAAAGAACCATTGACACAATCCTAAACGCACCACACCCTTATTGCTAAAATGGACTAGGGAATAGTTTGACAACTATAAACAGCCAACAACAACTTCTCAACTGATAAATCAAAATTCCCAAGTTTCACTTTCATTTCCTTTACCTTCTGTTTAATCTATTTGTTGCCTGTTTGTTTCAATCAAGACCATCTAGTTTCTGTGTGCCCGATTAATGCAAAGAAATGTCATTTGTTTCCTCGATTAAAGAAGATCAAACATTATAGTATTTAGTCTGTATCAACACAAAAACGAACATGCAAGGCCTCATAGGATTATTCCGCACGGCCTCGTGCAAGGCTGTGTTTCCAGCCTTGTTCATCATCCTCAACATTTCTCTAGCCATTCCGATTCCATTTTCGAGTTCTGAACCTTCCATTTTTTTGGCACGTTCGATGAGGGCATGGACAGTACAGTTGTGTCCTTCCCTTGCTGCAATGTGAAGTGAAGTCTCATCTTTTGCATTAACCTTGCATAAAAGCAAAGGTTTGGCTGCCAAAAGCTTTGTCACCAAGGTTGAATTGTTGTTGAACAAGGCTGCAACATGGAGGACAGTGTTGTTGCTTGGGGTCACTTGGGCTTCAAATTGGTACATTTGTTGCATAAGGAGCTCAAGATTTCCTTCACTGGCAGCCCTGTACAATACAGGATTCATTTGACTACATCTATAGGGGTGTAAGTGTGTGTAACTGTAAGGCACAGTAATTTATAATTATAAATGTATATGTTTCCTACTGGTCTCTTCTGAATTTTCAGCTAGAAAGAAATTCTTAGTACCTTCTCATTCTTTGCATTGCAAATACTAAAAGGACTAATAACAAACTTGATAACAACTTTAACTTTAATGTCTTTAGATTAAGTCAATGCTCGTCAATGCTCTCCAGTGTCATTTTGGGAATTAAGACTCACAATCGTTTTTGTGATAGATACCCTTCTATTGCGTAGGATTCTGTGACCAATCAAAATTCGTTCTCAGAATGTGTTCTCTGTCAAAACAGCGTAATAAACAAACACACATAGTGTTCTCCTCTCGACTAAAGCCGATCGAGTGCTAAATATATAAAAGAAAAGCTAACTTAATGGTTAAGATTGAAAAATTGCTAACTTAATAAGTGAAATTTAACTTATTATTCATATATGTAAAAGCTTTAATTTTTTTTTGCTCAAAACATATCAACAGTAGTACTAGTTTTGTAGATCTCGTCGACACGATTCCAACGGTATAAAATTTACAAAAAATGGAGTTGTAGAACAAAAGTTATGGAGGTTTAAAGTTTAAAAACATTTTTTCGAATTAAAAATTATATGGTACAATGCTCACATGGTATAAGCAGTTTTTGGAGAAAAGCTATGCGCGTGAGGCGCGTGTGGTGCGTGAGGCACGCTTGGGGAGGGCAGATCGTGCGCATGTGCGCGTGTGGCGAGGGTAAATGTGGTTTTTCCAAATTTATTTCTTTTGTTTTTTCAGGCAAGACTTGCTTCCAATGTGTATTTTAAATTGTCTTTAATCCCAATAAAGCTCCTCTTAATGACCCTTTCACCAATTTTCCCTAAAATATATCACTATTTTTTTGTTAAATATATCATATTTATTCACAATTTTTTTTTTTATTTTTATTATTATCTTTTAACATTGTATGGTGGTGTATTTAACAAAATAGGGGGTTTATTTAGTCCCACCCAAAGTTTTTTTTTTTTTTGGTAACTGTGGCTGTTTAGGCCAATTTTTGCGCACCTCGATTAATCCTACAAAGTCAGACCATCTAGGAGAATTATCTATGGCTACACTTTGAGATTCGAACTTGAAAGCTTGGGTATAACACCAGAGGCCTTACCATCTAACACAAAAGAAGTGGTTACAAAGTTATTTTGTTGTTAGTTTACTTCTCTCCTATCTTTCCGTACTCTTCGTAAAATTAGGCGCGGTTTGGCAATACAGTTGTATTTTGTAGCGATTGCAATCGCAAATAGGTCTGACTCGCCAAAAGCACCAGTTTTGGGGCTACTTCTTGTCAATCATAATTTTTTTGCGATTGAGAGAGAGCGAGAGAGAGAGAGAGAGAGAGAGAGAGAGAGAGAGAGAGAGTGCTGTAGTAATGGAGAGACTAGATTAAAGAGAGGTAAGCGGCCTAAGAAATATCACTACTTTTTTGCTTTAGTTACAGAGAATAGTACTGTATTTATTTTTTCTTGATTGGAACAACCTTTTAATGCTTAACGATTGTTTGGCGATGACTTCGGTACGTTAAGTTGGTTTCCTTGTATATACAACAAGCCAATATCAGCCATTGGATCATGAGTGAAAATGATCCCAACCGTGCATGTTGCAAGAATAATTGTTTAAAAAATCATTGCTATTTTGTACGAAAACCACATTGAAAATGGGTCACCAAGGCCCTCACCTTTTCAGCCGGTCACCACTTACCCCCTTCTCTCTTCTTTGTAAGATAAATTAGATAACAAAAATGATAGGGATACACACCAAATGATGTACTAAATGACACACCAGCTTTAAATGTATGTACCCTGTACTATGTAAGTGATGCACAGAAAAGTGTGAAAAATTCAAAACAGCACAAGATATATGCATTTAAAACACGGTGTGTCGTTTGGTGTGTATCCCTATCATTGTTGATTAGATAATACTCCATGCGTCCTATTTTGTGAGTCCACCTTTGGAAACTCAACTTATTAAGGGGAAAATAAGAATCTACACTTATTTTTCACAATTGTCCCTAATCATTACAACATCTTTTTTAGTTTTGTTTTGGTGTAGATAATAATGAAGGGTAGTTTTGGAAAGTATGTAAAAATTATATATCAAATTAGGAAAGTGGACACTAGATTTGGGACATTCCAAAATAGAATACAGGACTCACAAAATAGGACGGAGGGAGTAGTATTTATTTTTTCGCAAATACTAGGTACAGAATACATTCCACAACACATTCCACAATAGGGCTTTAAATGCATGTACTTTGTGCTGTGTAAGTGGTGCATAGAAAAATATGAAAAATTCACACAGCATAGGGTACAACACATTTAAAGTCCTGTTGTAGAATGTATTGTGGAATGTGTTGTGCCTAGCATTTTTGTTTTTTTCTCTATGTCCCACATAATATATATCCCATATATACGAAAATTCTATGGAGAGGGCACCCTCTCTTTAATAAAGAAAGGGCCTCTGTTTTGACCATCGGATCGTGTTTAAAAACTGTCAAGTGACAAAACTGTCCTTAATGAAAACACGACCTGACGGTCAAAACAGAGGCCCTCTCTTCATTAAAGATAGGGCGCCCTCTCCATAGCCTGCCCATATGTGTATATATATATATATATATATTAAGTGCTTCCAATTTAAACTAATGCTATGTTTCCTAATTTATTTTTCTCAAAAGTGTTTCCTAACACATGTAGAGGTGTGCCTAGTTAATTTTGATTGGTTGATGTTGAATTGGTCATACCATTATTGAAGAGGGTCTCATTACCAAATGTGTTAGGAAATACTTTTTGGGGAAAAAATTGAGAACCATAGCATTACTCTTTAAACTTTTATTTCATTGGTCAAATAAGAGTAAGTGGTTTCCAAAAACACTCATACAATGGTTTCCTAAAATCGATCATCTCTCTCTGCCTATAAAAGATAGGGCTAATATTATCTACCACTCGTGTTAGTTCTACTAACACACCATGCAATACCATATAGTCAATGTATTTCATGGAGTACATTCCATAGAGTGGGAATAACAATTTCCTATTAAAGTATACCAAAACTACTCTTCCAAACTTTTTAAAAGACTGAAATGATCTTAGGGCTATCATAAAGACCTATCTCTTCACGTCTGTTTAATAAAACTGAAAATTAAGTACTCAAAACAAGTGTTAAATTTTAAGTGCTGAAAATTTTAAGCGATTGAATTTACAATACTGAAAACAATGTTTCAAGTACTGAAATATACTCCGTACTGTATTTCAGTGATTATTTTTAGTAGAATTTTTTTACTTATGGTGTGTTTGATAACCAAATTAAGTGGTGAAATTGAAAACTTTCAGCACTTTTTTTTTTTCAGTGCGTTTGATAATACTTAATTGAAAAAGCAGCTAAAAACCCACTGTAAACTTTTGGTGAAAAAATTCTACTGAAAAAAAAATCAATGAATGCAGTCTATTTTAGCACTTGAAACACTGTTTTCAATATTACAAATTCAATCGCTTAAAATTTTTAATACTTAAAATCCAACACTTAATTTTCACTTTTATCAAACGCACCCTTAGAGTTTTTAAGTGGTTTTTTTAGCTATTTTTTCAATTAAGTGGTACGTTATCAAACGCACCCAAAAAAAAGTCTTGTTCCTAAGTTAGAAAAGTTTTGTTCCTTCATCATAAATATTTGTTCCATGATTTCTAAGTCTTGTTCCTAAGATAGGAATGTCTTGTTCCTTCATCGTAAATATTTCTTCCATGGTTTCTAAGTCGTGTTTCTAAGATGGGAAAGTCTTGTCCCTTCATTGTAAATATTTGTCCCATGGTTTCAAGTCTTGTTCCTAAACTAAGAAAGTCATGTTCCTTCATTATAAATATTTGTTCCTCGATTTTTAAGTTTTGTTCCTTCATCGTAAATATTTATTCCCTGATTTTTAGGTTTTGTTTTTAAAATGGGAAATTTGTGTTCCTAAGTGGGCTACAAGAAGATTTGATATTTATGTCGGCTAAAAACCAAGATAAATGAGTATTTATGTTAGTTATTTTGTTTCAATACAAATTTACATAAACGAGGGCGACATAAATGTTCGTAAAACCGACATAAATGTTCAAAAATTTGACATAAAAAAGTTATGTTATTGATATAGTTATTATCTCATCAGTCATACAACCAATGTAAATACTGCAAAAATCTAACATAAATGCGTAAAATCCAAATATTTGTTTCATGGTCAATTAGTTATGTTCATTCATCATAAATGTTTGTTCCATGACGTGACAATTCCTTCATGGACCATCTTTTGAGCCCCAATCGATTGCCATCTTTATCAATTGATTGGAATCCTGCCGACCTGAATTCATTACGTGGCATTATCCCAATCGATTGCCCTTGTAGCCAATCGATTGCCATCAAATATCTGTGCCCAATCGATTGCCTCTAGTCCCAATCGATTGGTACCAGCAAAGACAAGCTTTCTTCTTTACTTCGTGTTTTGACGTGTGGCACTCTTCCCTCCCTATATATACTTGTTCATTTCATCCTTTAGGACTGTTTTTACAATCTAGAGAGAGAGAGATGAAGTCCCAATCGATTGGCTTTTATCCCAATTGATTGCCATCAGTCTGGACCCAATCGATTGGATAATTTTTCAATCAATTTCCATTAGTTGTAACCCAATCGATTGCCAAAGTTTATAATCGATTGGCATAGTTTTGGATCCAATCGATTTCCAAATTTCCCAATCGATTGGAAAGCGTAGAATATGGATTGTTTCTTTTGTTTATTATATAAGAGGCTCAATCGTTCAATTATCAATCCGGACTTCCGTGATACGACTATGGGGTAATAAGTGATGATGGGATACTGTATTAAAATAATACACACGTTGAATAAGGGACTAATGCATTAACCAGTGGAACCTAGTGTATGTCGCGAAGATCGTATGATATCAGGCGTATTGGCTATAATGTATTGAGCGTATTGGCTGGGCGTGTTGGCCGTTATGTATTGAGCATATTGGCTGGGCGTGTTGGCCATAATATATTGAGTGTATTGGCTGGGCGTGTTGGCCGTAACATATTGAGTGTATTGGTCGGGCGTGTTGGCCGTAATGTATTGAGTGTATTGGCTGGGTGTGTTGGCCGTAACGTATCAAGCATATTGATCGGGCGTGTTGGCCAGGATGTACTAGGGGCGGATTGGTCAGAATACATCGAGGCGGGTTGGCCAAAGAGTGAGGATTACGTGTCTGGTTAATGTATAATGGAAATGGGACTGTGTGTTGGGATTTGACAGACCGTAGGTATGGGACTACATGTCTGATTAATGTGGACTCAAGAGTCTATGTTATGTATTGGGAGATTGAGATGACGTCCGTCGATATATTTTGAGTTGGTGCATACATGCATGTGAACTCCATCTGCTGAATTGCTCTGCGCATGGCCTTGTCTCCATCTGTTACAACAGACATGGGCCTCTTACCTTTCATTACTTGAAGGAATGTCTCCAAAACCCAAAGATAAGTGTCCACCTTCTCATCAGCTAGCAATGCACAACCGAATATCGTAGACTACCAATGATTATTGACGCCTACCAAAATCACAAATGGTTTCCTATATGCATTTGTTTTGTAGGTTGTGTCAAAGACAAGAACGTCTCCAAATCTTGCATAATCCAATTGCGATCTTCCATCACTCCAAAATAATTTGGACAAGCAACCTTCATCATCAACATCGTACTTGTAAAAGAAGGATGGATCCTTGTCTTTGAAAGCTTGTAACAAACACAAAGCGGCATTGGCATCACCATCACTAACTTCTTCCCTTCGTGCAACGTTAACATGATTGTATAGGTCCTTTTGGGTGAAACCAACATTTTCATACCCGCCTGACTGGCATACCATTAAGTCCATAATCTTACTTGGTTTGATTCCAACGGCACGCATCGAACTCACTTGCGCTTTATCGAGAGAATTTACTTTGCGATGTGACCACAGGAAGGGCACGTAAGGCGACGCTGCTAGAGAATAATTATGCTTTTTAACAAAATTTACCACCTCATATTCTGACCCATTCTTCATCAATCGGATATGGAGCGTGGCAGTACATCCAACTCTAGTAAGTGCCCGTGGCTCTCTCAGTCTGTCTTGCCACTGTAAATGATGTTGTTGTCTGAAACTTGCTTTAGAACAATACCATCTTCTAGAGAGAACCATACCTTCATTGTTAACACTTCTATTATCTTTTCTGATACTGAAACCCTTGACTTTTCCATATAAATTGTATCAAATTTTTGCTTCAGCCTCGAAATTGAATTTCAACGTGAACACATCCGCTTCGGTCAACTTTGACATGGCTTTATCCTTCCCGTCCGTTGCACAAAAGTCGCTTTCAACTCCACCTAAGGACCATTGAAACCCACCAAATGAGTCTTCTGTGTTATTAGTGTTACTCATTGCACCAATGTTGTTTTTAACTCCACCTACAGAGTAATGAAACCCACCAAATGAGTCTTCTGTGTTATTAGTGTTACTCGTTGCACCAATGTTGTGTTCAACTCCACCTACAGAGTAATGAAACCCACCAAATGAGTCTTCTGTGTTTTTCGTGTTACTCGTTGCACCAATGTTGTTTTCAACTCCGCCTATAGAGCATTGAAACCCACTAAATGAGTTTTCTATTTCTTCATCTATAGTTGTATAGATTCCACCATTAATATCGAAGTCCTCATCATTCGTCAAATCAAAATACACACCCTTGCCTTTGGAACATGAACCACCCGCCATTGTTTCCTGCAAATAAGAAATTTCATGTAATTAAAATTTTGTTCCATAATCATAAATGATTATTTCATAATCGTGAAATATTTGTTTTAGAATCTAAGAGAACCTACAATTTTTGGAACAAACGTTTATGGTCAGGGAACAACTTATGATGATGGAAAACAAATTTTCAGAAGTATGTTCGTAACAATAATATTTGTTTCATAACAATAATATTTGTTTCATAATCACAAATTTTTGTTTCAGAATCTAAGAGTACCTATAATTTATGGAACAAACATTTATGATCCGGAAACAACTTATACTGATGAAGAAACAAAAATTCAGAAGTAAGTACTTAATTTAAAATTTTGTTTCATAACCATAAATATTTGTTTCATGATCATAAAATATTTGTTTCAGAATTTAAGAGTACCTATAATTTATGGAACAAACATTTATGGACGGAAGCAACTTATACTGATGAAGAAACAAAAATTCAGAAGTAAGTACTTAATTTAAAATTTTGTTTCATAACCATAAATATTTGTTTCATGATCATAAAATATTTGTTTCAGAATCTAGGAGTACCTATAATTTATGGAACAAACATTTATGGTCCGAAAATAACTTATATTGATGAAGAAACAAAAATTCAGAAGTAAGTACTTAATTTAAAATTTTGTTTCATAATCATAAATATTTGTTTCATGATCATAAAATATTTGTTTCAGAATCTAAGAGTACCTATAATTTATGGAACAAACATTTATGGTCCGGAAACAACTTATACTGATGAAGAAACAAAAATTCAGAAGTAAGTACTTAATTTAAAATTTTGTTTCATAACCATAAATATTTGTTTCATGATCGTAAATTATTTGTTTCCGAATCTAAGAATACCTATAATTTCTGGAACAAACATCTATATATGGTCCGGAAACAACTTATACTGATGAAGAAACAAAAATTCAGAAGTAAGTACTTAATTTAAAATTTTGTTTCATAACCATAAATATTTGTTTCATGATCATAAAATATTTGTTTCAGAATCTAAGAGTACCTATAATTTATGGAACAAACATTTATGATCCGGAAACAACTTATGTTGATGAAGAAACAAAGTTTCAGAAGTAAGTTCTTAATTCAAAATTTTGTTCCATAACCATATATGATTGTTTTATAATCATAAATATTTGTTTCAGAATCTAACAGAAATTACAATTTTTTGAACAAACTTTTATGGTCACGAAACAACTTATGATGATTAAGAAACAAAGTTTCAGAAGTGAGTTCTTAATTCAAATTTTGTTTCATAACCATATATAATTGTTTCGTAATCTTAAATATTTGTTTCATAATCTAACAGATATTACAATTTTTCGAACAAACTTTTATGGTCACGAAACAACTTATGATGATGAAGAAACAAAGTTTCAAAAGTAAGTTTTTAATTCAAAAGTTTGTTCCATAACCATATATATGATTGTTTCGTAATCATAAATATTTGTTTCAGAATCTAACAGAAGCTACAATTGTTTGAACAAACGTTTATGGTCACGAAACAACTTATGATGATGAAGAAACAAAGTTTCAGAAGTAAGTTTTTAATTCAAAATTTTGTTCTATAACCATATATGATTGTTTCATAATCATAAATATTTGTTTCAGAATCTAACAGAACCTACAATTGTTTGAACAAGCTTTTATGGTTAAGAAACAACTTATGATGATTATGGAACAACGTTTCAGTAGTAAGTTCAGAAATTTACAAATTTGTTTCATAACCATAAATTATTGTTTCATCATCATAAATATTTGTTTCACAATGTAACAGAACCTACAATTTTTTGAACAAACTTTTATGGTCACGAAACAAATTATGAAGATTAAGAAACAAAGTTTCAGAAGTAAATTTTTAATTCAAAATTTTGTTCTATAATCATATATGATTTTTTTGAACAAACTTTTATGATCAGGGAATAACTTATGATGATACAGAAACAAAGTTTCAGAAGTAAGTTCTGAAATTATAAATTTGTTTCACAGCCATAAATGATTGCTTCATAATCATAAAATATTTGTTTCTCAATCTAACAGAACCTACAATTTTTCGTAATATTTGTTTCAGTAGTAAGTTCAGAATTTACAAATTTGTTTCATAACCATAAATTATTGTTTCATCATCATAAATATTTGTTTCACAATGTAACAGAACCTACAATTTTTTGAATAAATTTTTATGGTCACGAAACAACTTATGATGATTAAGAAACAAAGTTTCAGAAGTACGCTTTAAATTAAAAATTTTGTTCCATAACCATATATGATTGTTTCGTAATCATAAATATTTGTTTCAGAATCTAATAGAACCTACAATTTTAGGAACAAATTTTTATGGTCAGGGAACAACTTATGATGATGCAGAAACAAAGTTTCAGAAGTAAGTTTTGAAATTATAAATTTGTTTCACAGCCATAAATGATTGCTTCATAATCATAAAATATTTGTTTCTCAATCTAACAGAACCTATAATTTTAGGATCAAACTTTTATGGCAAGGGAACAATTATGAAGATGCAGAAACAAAGTTTCAGAAGTAAGTTATGAAAGTATAAATTTGTTTCATAACCATAAATGATTGTTTTCTAATCGTAAAATATTTATTTCATAACCATAAATGATTGTTTCATTACCTAGTGTTGGAATGTACGTATTGTTCCTTTAAATTAAATTGTTGATTCTAAGGCATGAAAAATACTATTTACAATGCTAAATAAGATCAGGAAAATACCTTTTACTATAACTTCAACTTAAGTAAGTTGTCTTTTTCGAATAAACTTAACCTTTGGTTGTCTTCTCCAAATTAAACTTCAACTTGGTGGAAGGTGAAGGATGTTGAAGTGAGAGTGTTGAAAACGGGGAGAAGATGTTCTGAAAGTGAGAGTGTGTTGAGAGGGATAATTGAGTGAGTTCAGATAAGATAATAAGAGTGGGGAGGAAAAATTAACCAACCAACCTTAAATGCAACAACCAACCTTAAAACTAAGTACTAGGTAGGTGAACCTCATTATAGATGGAACAAACATATAAAAGCCTTAGAACAAACTTATATGATTACAATGAGAACAATTGTTCCCATATACCTAAGTTGGTAGTTGGGTTATTTAATTGAATTAGATGGTAGTGATTTAATGCAAACCTTTAAGACTAAAATATTAAACACTTTCAAATACACGTATTGTTATATGTTATAAAGAACAACTAACCTAAAATATAAAGTTCCTTCATCATAAATATTTGTTCCATGATTCTGAAGGAACAATAAATCGTGACTTTGAAGGCATGGAACAAACATTGACGATCAATGAACAATAATCTGTGGTCAAGGAACAAACACACTGTACAATACATAACCAACCTGTGATAACCGGTTGCCTCCCATTTAATGCATATCATAAAGTACACTTTCATCTAATCTATGATTGACAAGTGTCTTGGTGGTATGTTGTATATACAACAAAACCACATTGGGGTACCAAAGAGTTTTCCAGATTTTTATACCCTAATGTAAAATTTATATTTTTATATTCAGTTTTTTATTTTTATATGTGGGAAGTTAATCACTCACACATTAATGGTAAGTTTTTACTAGTGGGTGGCAGTTATCTACTGGTGGAAAAGTTATCAACTTAAAACAGTCCTAGCACTGCTTCTGTTTTCTTCTTTTTCATGCTTTAGTAATTCCATGTTACACTTTCAGCAATACTACTTCTTAGTCCATGTAATTGAGTTCATTCAAGTGTATGACTTGTGTGAGTGTGTGTGTGTTTTTTTTTTAAATATTAGCGCTGTTCGTGTAAGCATTGTTTACAACATACAATTATCGGTTGTCATACTTTGTTTTCATCACTCAACCAAATTATATATTCGCATTAGAGTGGTCGGACTTTAAAGAAAAGGTCATCCCTACTTCCCAACATCGCTTAATCCGTACCACACCACATTTAGGGATTGTTTTAATTACACGTTTGGGTTTTCATACAAAGCTCCTGGCAAGCCCAATCAAATAATTTTTAGCCAAAATAAAGATATTAGAATACGAAGATTCTAGTGAATCGGTCGGTCGATTTATTCTAGGTGTTCTAAATGACAAAACTTAATAAAATCGATCAGAGTGAGAAAAATCGGTCGACTTTGGTTGATTGGTTCGATTTTTTGGTTTTTACTTATAGTACCCCTAGTCTCTGTTCAATTTATGTTTAGGTGGCTCATGGTTGTCAGGAAGATAAATCTTGGGGAAATTGGTCACAGACCCACGCACTGCATAGGAGGGGTTAGTCAAACAATATTGAATTAATAACTTCCTTATTTTTGGTCTTTTTGAATGATTTTCTTTTTTAGTTCATGTATTTCTTTGAGATCTATAAATTGGACTTGAAAATTTTACAAAAAAGGATAAGTTGCACCGCACCCTTATTTTGATATTTTATCTATCAGGAAACAGATAACATTATCTGGGGTTAATTACACTCACCTCCCCTGTGTTTTGCCTTAATTATAAGGACCTCCTGATGCGTTGTATTTTTTTTTTACACTTTAAGGGGGAAAAGTGCTATAGAATACTAATTTTAAGGGAGGTCTGTGTAATTAAAAAAAAAACATAGGGGAGGTGAGTGTAATTAACCCTATTATCTGTTATCTGTCTACAAACAAATAAAACTATCTGTTTGTATTAATGACGATATCTTTCTCAATCCTTGGACTTTTTGGGTGATTTTTTTATTTCATTTTTTTTTCTAACATCTACGCATTTGAAAATTTACAAAAACAGGTAATTTGCAGCCTCATTTTGAGATTTTATCTGTCTACGAATAGATAATTTAATAATTTTTTGAACTTTTGGTGTGACTTGTTTTTTAATTTCATGTATTTTTTTTCGATATCTATGCACCTATGGTGTCAATTTTACAAAAGACATATATGTTTGCTATATTTTTGTCAAAAAAAATCCTGTTTTTACATGTTTGGTTAATTTTTAGTTTTTATTCCCATGATTTTCATAGTCAATATTAGTCTCATTTCACAGATCTTGTTTTTCTATTTTCAAAATATCAAATTTAAAAAAAAAAAAAAGAAGATTTTTAGAATAATAGTTATAGCAATTTAAATTTTTTTTTTTAGGCATAAAATAACATTTTTGAACAAAACAAGAAAAATGGCCTAATGAAAAAACAAGTGGAACATCGACTTTATGTTGGTCTTATTTCATTTCAGGGGCTGTTGGCTGAAGCTCCCATAAATTTTTTGGAGTTAAATCTTTTATTATTATTATTATTATTATTATTATTATTATTATTATGGGAAACAAAGATATGCTTTGGGGTTAAATTAATACATTCTATCTTTGGGCGTTAGGGGTTACGGAGTAAATAATAAAGGATTAGCTAGGATTTAGTTCCTTATACTACATTTTTATAGATATAGATCCATTCCAAAATTTAATGTAAGAATTAATCTTTCACCTATTTTGAGGACCAAAATATCACTATATTATTTTTTTAGGGAATTGTTATTGCCACTCCATCATTGAACTAAGCCACTCCATGGTATCACTCTCAGAGCATATGGTACCATGTATATAATGCATGGCATGCATAGTACCACATGCTTTAAAAGTTGTACCATGGAGTGCCTTGGTTCAATGATGGAGTGGCAATAGCATCACCCTTTTTTTTTTTTTTATTATAGAAATATACATATATATATATATGTGGTAACTGAATTTAGAATCATTTACTCTCCTATCCATATATATATATATACACACACACATATATATATATACACATACATTCACTCAAAAAAATATCCATAATTATTTTCGAAATTCAAACGAAAGTTAGAAAATCTCACAAGCAATCGTGGAGAGGGAGAGACGTGTTGAATTTTAAATCAAACATCATGATTCATGAGACTATAACTAATGAGAAGTTTTTGGATAACTTGAAAGTAACATGTGATATACATACGTGTTACACTCTAATCAATAATAATGGGCATTTTGGGTGGAATTCATACCCCTTACATACATATATGGATCCCACTTTTAAGTGTATATTCCACCCAAAAGATCCACTCTTGGATGGAGGGTGCCTCAACATCCTAAAAATAATTGACAACTTTGTCAATTGGTGGAATCTAATAGTAACATAGAAAGAAAAAAGATAAAATTAAGTACTGAAAATTAAAAAATGCTAGGCACATTTTACAAATATTTTTTAAATGCATGTACCTTGTGTTTCCCAAAAAAGTGTGGATTCTGTGTAAAAAATTCACACAGCACAAAGTACATGCATTTAAATATATATATATATATTTGTGAAATATATTATAAAATATGTTGTGTGTCTAATATTATTGTTAAAAATTTCCATAAACCATGAGAGATTTAGTCGAAGTGTTATTTATGAGACGGGGACCTATATGATTCTATGGAGAAAGAAACAAAGCGAACATGTACGAGACAAGAGTGGTAGACCCTACCTAAAATCCACGGTATGTCTATGATTGATCAAACCAAACTGCATAATTGGTCTTGATCTATGTTTTAGAGTTTGTTTGGGTCAGCTGAAATATTAAGTGCTAAAATTTTAAGCGATGAAATATTAAGTTGTTAGGTGTTTGAGTTAGTTGGAATATTTATCACTTAAAAAACAAGAATGCTCGGCAAGCAAACTCAAAGAAAAAGTGATCATTTCTATAAAATGACAAAAAAGAATAAGATGTAAAAGTTATTCAACTCTTTTGTTTTTAGACAATTTTGTATTTTAGCAACTTAAAAGTAAAATTAAGTGATTATTTTTAGGGTAAATTACACCGACCTCCCTTGAGGTATGGCCTAATTACACGGACCTCCCTGTATATTGAAAACTTACACTGACCTCCCCTGCCAGTGTTTGTCCCAAAGTTGACCTAACGGAAGAAATGAAAAGTCAATAATACCCTTTGCAAAACGACGTGGTTTTGACATTAAAAAAAGGGTTAATTACACTTCCACCCCCTGAAGTATGACTCGTTTTTAACTCACCCCCCTCAACTATTAAACCCAACGAGTTACCCCTACGATTTGACTCGTTAAATTTCTAACTGAGATTGTGAGTTAAAGGGTCAATATTGCTTTATCCCACAAATACCCTTGTGTAGGATTCCAACTTCTAGGAGACGTCTCTCACTTCTCTCTCTCTCTCTCTCTATATATATATATACATATTTATATACACATATATACATGTCTCTCTATATTTCCCTCCAATTTGTTTTTCGCTTCTTCTCAATTTCCCTCCATTTTTTTCCCCGCATCTCCATTTCCTGCCTAATTCTTCTCAATTTCCCTCCATTTTGTCTCACATTTTTGCTCACTTTGCCATTGTAGTGTGCTGGGTACCAAAATATTTCAGAAATTTTCAAGGGATTGAGGCGTAGTAGGGAGGAGGAAGACGGTGTTCGCGGCGACTGGATCGGAGGTGAGACATTGGTACTTGAGCATTCGATCAATCGCCTGTGGAAGATGAGTTTGAACATGAATGAGTCGGCCCGGTACCAACTGTATGAGCTGTTGTGGGTTTTTTTAGCCCAAGCTGTTGTTAATAGAAGTTGCTGTTGAAGAGTGGGTATTGAGAGCAGTTGGTGGTGAGGTCGAGGTTTAGTTGAGATGGGAGACGTCTTATATGGATCCAACGGTTTAAGCACTCCGATTCTGGGTCGGATTGTTGTTGGGTATTGATGGAATTTGAGAAGAATGAGAGAATGTTGACGATGAGAGATTTGTTTGATGGCCATAGAGAATTTTTGGGAGAAATGGGTAGAGAGATAAAGTTGGAGATTTGTTTGTTTTTGGATCTCTGTTGAAAATATAAACATTGTAATGTGCATTCATTTTGGTATTTGTGGCTTGTTTGCGACATTGTGTACACAGAGCTTTGTTGGAGTAAAAGGGAATTTGGGCATTTGAGAATTTAAGAGAGAGAGAGAGAGAGAGAGAGTCATATATAGAGTCGTATATATACACACCTCTATATGTATGTATGTTTATATATATGTGTGTGTGTGTGTATGTCTACATACCTCAAAATGAAATTGTAAGTTTTCTTGTTCATCAATTTCATTCCAAGTGCATGGTGAAGATGACCTTGCTTTGGATTTGGTGAAACATTGCAGACCCAGTTATGGAGTGAGGGAGAAGGTCCCTTACTCACACAACAAGGACATTTTGGTCCTTTAAAATATAAAAGGGTATTTTTGGCATGTTTGGTGATCATTAACTTGATTTGCAACATCACGTGGATTACCTCCATTAACTTGACGGATGTAGGGGTGTGATGTGTAATGGGGCAATAGTATAAGGGGTGTATTCGTTGGGTTGGATTGTTGGGAGGGGGGGGGGGGGGGGTTGAGTTAAAAATGGGTCATAGTTCAGGGGGTGAAAGTGTAATTAACCCTAAAAAAACCATCTTCTTCCCTAATATCGCTGTCACTCTGTGTATACATACATATATATATATATATGTATATATAATGTACAAGTTTTGTCCCAGTTCCTTCAAATCAATCAATTGTTTAAACTGGTGATGGAGTTCTCAGAATCTAACATATATAATTCTATTGATTTCATTTACATTTATGTCAAAAATTAGGGAAAAGAAACCCCAGATCCAGAAAGTGAAAGTTCAAAAGACTCCACACAGAGCTCTCTATCCCTCATCCCACTGTCCCACATGTATATCTGTCACGCCCCGACGTAGTATAAATATGGAAAGCGTTTAATTTCCTTTATGGACCCGTAGGTCGCGACAGCTTGAAGGATCGATTCTATCCCAAATGTCGAACAACAAAAACATATAATCAGAGTTGAGCAGTCAAGGCTTACAAACATTTTTCTAACTTATTACATATTACAGCACGGGGTCTCTAAAGGCACAAACCGCCTTAAATCAAAACAATAACTTAATATCAATTACAGTCATCCTTATTACAAAACAGTTTATAACTTAAAACATGGAGTATAGATAACAGTCTTTCTTCCAAGCAATAGTTCTCAATTAGCATAATCATAATATTCAGCCTAATCATAACCTGAAAAACCTGAACACGAATGTCCAGGACGCATCAACGTCGTCAACTTCAAGAAGCTGGTGAGTATTAAAAACATAACTTTGAATGTAACACATACTCATTTACCATTTTCCTTTTCTCATTTAATACAAACAGTTTACATTAAAGCAAAGAGGTCATTTTAGGGAAACAAGCACAATATTATTTAAAAGATGTAATTCACATATATGTGACCGTGAAAACAATGCACCATCTCATCTTACCGACTCTTTTCTCTCGACAAAACCCAACAACCCACTACCACACACCAGTATCTTTGAAATACTCCGATAGCCACACTTTAGCACAGGGGTGCCAGGGAATGTCCAGTTTGCCTCACACTTTGGTTCGGGGTACCAGGGAGTGTCCATTGCCTCACACTTTGACTACTTAATCCGCCATGCAAATACCGGAGGAACCCTCACGCAGTATCCAGACTCGGGTATCAGGGAGTGTCCGTAGGCCACACTTTAGCACTTCCATGGGTGCCAGGGAATGTCCAAGTTCGGCTTCACACATTTTGACGCTACCATAGTCGTCAGGGAGTGTCCATTTTTGCCACCGTCGCATTTCAAAGACACCCTCGCCCAATCTCAATCACAACACACTTTGGTACTCACTTACCAGGGAGTGTCCACAACACAATCTCAACCGCACTCACTATGCCATACTGACCATTACTCTTTTCCATACTGACCAACATTCACACTCACCATGCATGTACAACTGACACCATATGTATGTCATGAAACTTTAAAACATGAGGCAATTAACTGAATTATATAATCAACGTGCGTATGGGAATTGATAAGTCACAATTCATCGTTTTAATCGTTCAAACATAACAAATTAAGACTCTGATTTAATAAATTTCCCAAACAGTACTCAAACAGTATATAAGTTTTATCCCAAACAGTTCCTTAACACAAAACAAGCAAAACTAGAAACTGCCAGAAGTCGCGCGCGCGGGCTGCTCTCGCGAGGGGTCGCTCGCGCAGGCCGCTCGCGCGATATGCCCATTTTTCGTTTTCTTTATTAAAACTTTTCTATCTGCTAGAATATAGGAAGATCGCGCGCGCGGGTCGCTCGCGCGGCCTGCTCGCGCGATCTGCCTAATTTTCATTTTCCTTTATAAAACTTTTCTGTCTGCCTGGGAACACAAACCTCGCGCGATCGGGTCGTTCGCGCGAGGGGTTGCTCGCGCGGTCCTCTCGCCCGACCCTCGCTCACGCGATCTCGCGCGCGAATTCTTGCAGTGGCTTTATCTTCCTCGCTGGTTTTCCCCTGCTTTCAGTTTTAAGGGGTCTTTTGACCCATTTCCAATTCTGCAATTATTTATGTCATGCAATATATAAATCTCTTTGGTTTTTCGCAAGGATTAAGAATCCACAACTAATTTTACATGAATCAATCTATAACTCTTGAATTTTTAAGAAAATCAAAGGACCTCAAAACTTGATTTCTAATATACTTTTTCATATGAGTAAATTGGGCTTTAAAACTTTCAACACAATATCTAAGAAGTATAAACTTTCCTAATCATCTCAGAAAAATGATTTTGGTTAAGTTTGAACAACCCATGTTTTTAAGCTTTGGTGTTCAAACGTGAAATCATCAATGGTGACTTCTAAATTAGACTAATCCACATAGTAAACAAGCATATTTTACATCTGAGTGAGTTTAGAATACTCACTGTTAAGAAGAGGTGAGAATATGTTGAAAAAGAAAGCAATACAAGAAATCCAATGAACTATAGCTATGGTGATCAAGCTTTGGCTTATGAAGAGCACAAACTATTTCTCTCTAAAATTTGTAGAACTCTCTGTGTATCTCTCTTAATTCTCTTGAAATTCAGTAGTATGCACCCCTGTGAGTTGTGTGTGATTGTGTTGGTTATATAGGCAACCAAGTGAGGATTCTTGGGGACCAAGAACTCTCCTAAACCCTCAACAATTGAATTAACTTTCAATTTAACTAAAAGCCAAATATCCACTGATATACATACGTATATACACTCTCCAGATTTTTGAAGGGGTAAAATAGATTAGTAGGGGGCAATTTGGGGTTGTTTGGAAATTCAAGCTTATGACACAACATAACACACACAAAAACACATTAACCAAACAAGGTATAAGCAAATCATTACTTGCCATTAATAGAAATAAAGTACAAGTCACTTCATGCTTTACATCACTTCCAAAATCTATAGAAGTTCCATGCGGCACGGACAGTTTTGGTCATGAACTGGTATTTTTGCGGCGCGGTGTTCACCACAAAAATACAGAAAATTCATTTTAACGTAAGAAATGGTTTTATGGTTTTATATAAATATTGATTGAGTCAAAAGCAAACATTTCCACCGTTTTGAAATATAGTTTTAAAATCCAACACAGGTATTGCTAATTTTTATAAAATCGCAGTTTGACCTGAAAAGAATTTCAAATATGAAATAAGGTAAGTCATAAGATTTTAACACATGAGAATTGAAATTAAAAGAAAAGTAATCAATACAATTGAATTTAAATATGAATGCAAGTATCGATAAATAAATAAAAATGCAGGTTATTACAATATCTACACACACACACACGCACACACATATATATATAGACACATAACCTTCATCCTCCCAACTCTCCCCCGATTTTCTGGCAAATTCACCACCGACCACCTCACTAATTGAACCTTGCAATCCCATTCAATCTCACTTAACCCAATCAACATTGTTGAACCTCACAACCCAATTGAATTGGTGCAGCGGAGATCGTGTGTGTTAGTGAAGAGAATTAGGGCAGGTGTGTTTTTGCGGCGGCAAACAGTGTTGCGTCTCTCTCTTCTCCCCCAAAGAAACATAAGCAAATCCACTAACACTGCAATTAATCAACTACATCTATTCTGCCATTGTTTTTCATTCATTGGCTCAATGAAGCTCTGAGAAGGTTCGAGACTTGGAATGTCCTTCCATACTAACTTGGCTCTATCTTTTCTCATCTCTCAATTTGCAATTCAACGGAGGATTGCCTTGAATTGCTCTGTATGTTAATAGTGAAAGTGAGAAGAGATGAGGCACATAATTTTTGTAGAGAGAGAGAGAGACGTCGCTCTTTTTTTTTAATTAGGATAAAAAAGGGTATTTTTGGTATTAAGTAATGAAATATCGCTTATGCCAGCAATTTTGTTTAGTGGGTAGACGACCCACTAACGGAGGGGAGGTGAGACTAACTCAACCTCAAACCTCAAGGGAGGTTAGTGTAATTTTTCAATATACAGGGGAGGTCCTTTTAATTAGGCCATATCTCAAGGGAGGTCCATGTATTTTACCCCTGTTTTTAAAAACAAGCTACTTGAGGGACGCGTGGTAGATTCTCTCTCTACCTTAAATCCACGGTCATACCAATAATTGACTGATCCAAACCACATAGTCTTGGTCTATGTTATAGTAGGGGTGTCAAACGGGGCGAGAATTGGCCTGCCCCACCTCACCAATTGGCGGTCCGCAACTCATCCCGTCCCGTGGACAAGCCTAGCTCGTGACTCAATTTATTGGGTATAGGTCCGGGTCGACTTCCACTTATCCGGCCCACAACTCACCCCGTGATCCAGCTCGCTTAACTCGCCAACCTACTCGTGAACTCGTCCACCCCGCAAAAACAACTCGTCTCACAACCCAGTCCGTCCCCGCCCATCCAACCTGCGAGTCAGCTCGCCTAAATCCATCCCAACCCATCCAACTCGCCTGTCATGATAGTGACCATTCTCGGTCTGTCTTGCCTAGTCTCTATTTGGAGGAGAGATTTGTCTACTTCGAAAGCAAGGGGAATTTCCAACTGACATTGGACAAGTTCTTCCACATGTGATACATCTCATATTAAGAGACTGTTTTGTGGCCCCACGTGCTACACACATATATAAGATCAGGGGTGGCAAATCGGGTTAGACGTGTCATAATCGGGTCATAAATGGATTGCATGGTTTTGGGTTGATTTTTAGTTTTGGGTACTATTCAATAAAATATATAAACTTTTTAATTTAATCATGTCGTGTCGTGTCATAATCGGGTTGTCTCAGTAAACCGCGTTTTGGTGCCAGAAATTGCCACCCCTATATAAGATGATACTCCCTCGTTCCCATAATAAGTGTCTTCTTCCATTTTGCACATTGTTTAAGAAAGTTGTATTATATTAATTTTTTTGGTTCACTAAAGAGTCATTTTTCAATTTTATCCTTGGATGTAATGGGTGTTTGACTTTTTGCTTATTTTGGGACCAACCATAAATGCTACTTTATCTTTACTATAAGGGTAGTTTTGAAAAGTAATTAAAAATTATATACCAATTTAAGAAAGTGGACACTTATTTTGGGACATCTAAAAAAAGAAATGAGAACACTTATTATGAGATGGAGGGAGTACAATTTATTTCAAATAATGTATATAAATATAGGTATTTGTTTAAAGTTTAAAATATATATATATGTGTGTGTGTGTGTGAGAGACTTATTTTGCCATGATAAGGGTAAACTACCCACTAATGTATCACGGGATACTGGGGAAAACCAACTCATTGATGGAAGAAATTGGTTTTCCCCAGTATAACCAATTCCTTCCATCGACTGGTTTATTAGCGGAATTGAAATTCTATTCACAACCAAACACTGGTTTAGTCTGGTGTGATTGTTTAAAAAAATAAATAAATAAATTGCCGACGTTTTGCCGACTGCATTTTACAGACTTGTTGAAGTCTATTAGATGATGATACCTAAGTCTACTAAGTGGATGATGAATTACTTAGTCTATTAGATGATGATTAATTAGTCATATTCAAAGATTGACTACAAAAGTTTTACTCAATTATTTATTTGACCCAAGTCTTATGGTGTTTTTGATTCTTACACTAAGATCATACTCTTTAATAGTTTGGACCCAAAAGTATTTGATGAATATTTCCGCTTAGAGATTTGTTTAAAAATAATTTAGTGAACTTATTCCCGCTTAGAGATTTGATGAATATTTCCGCTTAGAAATAGCCACAACATCTTAAGACATGTTAAAAGATCACTCAAAATTAAAATTAAAATTAAAATTTAATTTTAGTTTATATAGTATAATGGCATTATAAAAATTTTAATTTCTCATTAAGCTAATAACTTGGCCGCACATGGAAGTTGTCACTAATTGGGCATTATGAATAATTTTTCTAGGCCCACAAGTGTGAAATTTTTTATTCATGGTGCTTGCATTTACTAGTCTTATTAATAAAGTTAAATTGTAAAATCATTGCATGATGCACCTCTACCCACAGGAAGGTTAGAATTTACTACAAAATTGACATTGGTTAATTTGAAATTAAAGTTTATGATTCATAGCATCAAGAATTTTCTTGATTATTACAGTTATTCCAACTACTTCTATTAATGATACATCTTGCATTCCAATGCTTAACGGTGATAATGACTCTGATTGAAGAGAGACCACTTTATTTACTTTGGGGTGTTCGAACCTTGATTTGGCTCTCCATGTTAACGAATCACCCGTTCCCACGGAATCATGCATGCCAAATGAGAAAGTTGAATATGAGCGGTGGGAGCGATCCAACTGCTTAAGATTAATGCACATCAAGTCTCATGTTTGCAAGCGCATTAGGGTTCTATTCCCGAATGCTCAAAAGTCAAGGATTTTATGAAGGCTATTGAGGAATAGTTTGTGACCTCTAATAAGGCACTAGCCAACACATTGATGAAAAAGCTATCAGGAAAAACTTTTGACAACTCTAAGAGCGTGCGTGAGCACATTATGGAGATGACGGACATTGATCCTCAACTTAAGTCCTTAAAGGTTAAAATCTCTGAGTCATTTCTTGTTCACTTCATCTCTCTTCCTACATAATATGGACCTTTCAAGATATCCTACAATACACATAAGGAAACATGGTCAATTAATGAACTCTTGACCATGTATGCTCAAGAGGAAGAGAGACTGAAAATTGAGAAGATTGACACTGCTCATCTTGTCATTCATGCCAAGATATATGTTAAGAAAGGAGGAATGCCCCTAATGATAAGAAGATAGAAAAGCAGCCAATGAAGTTCAATGGCGACAAAATTGTTGGCTTCTTCTGTAAGAAAAAGGGGCATATGAAGATGGCTTGCTTGAAATACAAAAAGTGGCTCGAGAAGAAAGGTAAACTTATATCTTTAGTGTGTCATGAATCTTTTTTCACTTATGCTCCTATTAATTCATGGTGGATTGACTCTGGTTCTTCAATCCATATTGTTAATACCATGCAGAGCTTTATCAGCCAAAGGAAACCGAAGGAAAATGAACAATGCATCTATTCAGGTAATCGGATGAGCTCCGTGGTTGAAGGTGTGGGAACTTTTACGCTTGTTTTGGAAACTGGCTTTGTTTTAGACTTGGAAAACACTTTCAAATCCATCTTTTTCTAGGAATTTAATAAGCGTTGCTAGACTTGTTGGTTTTGATTTTAGTTTTTTGTTTGTGAACTCTACTTTCAGTATTTTTAAGAATAAAGTTTTTGTTGGTAGAGGTTACTTGGTTGATTGTCTTTACAAAATTAAATTAGATCCCACATATGAATGTAATTATTTAACCATGCATGTTGATCTTGGCATTGTGCATACCGGCATTTGGGCCCACTTCTTTTAATTTTAAAACAATTTCTTTCATTCAAATTCAAATACGAGTCGCCACTTAATTTTTTAAAGGAAAATTAACAAACCATTTTGAAAGCAAACTGAACATTTGCAAAATCAAAGATAATCTGGGTCCGGGGAATATGGAATGAAAGGGGAAGGAGCTCGGCGGACTAAAACACCCCCTTTCATCCTATCTCGTGATAGGCCTCTACTCATCATCCTATTTAATCGAATTATTAATCTAAGCATGCTCTCAACTAATACATATATATAAATAATACATTACATAAGCATGTTGAAAAGGGTGCAAAATTGCTAACGACAAAATATCATTCATAAGCCACGTAATTCAAATAGCAAACAATATGATATGCAAATAGGGAACTAGAATACATACTCGGGATCCAGCCGTGAAATAGAAACGTGTAATGCATACATATAAAATAAAACTTAAGAAAAGGTTTCTAACGCATATAAACACATAAGGCAAGAACCTAGGCTAATGTGTCGCGCATGGAGTCAAAAAGCAATAAAAATCAATAAGCAAAATAAACTAGAGAAAAGTTGGAAAATTGTACCTCAAAAGTGCTACAAAACAAAAGGATTAGTCCACATGCTTCACACAATAATATGACATCAAATAATCAATCCTAAACCTCTAGCTTAGATCTATCAAGTAGAGGAAGAATTAATAAAACTATGAATTCCTTTTGATTAGTTGGAGCCATAGCACTTCTATAGGTATACAAGTTTCAACTAGGAGCCAATGTAATGTCCATATAAGGGTGCTATAATCCCAACATGATCATAAGGAATCCATGGTTATGTTCACTTAGGTTCAAATAAGTCCAACTTTATCCAAGAACTAGTTTTAAACATAAGCATCAATATACATGAATGAATGAATGAATATGAACAAGAATGAGATATGAATTTATTCACTAATTTGGATCATTTAGCCTCTAGATTTAATCTAAATTATCATTATTTAAAACATGATTTGGGTCCCAAGACATTAGGAAACCATTTAAGTTAAAATCAATGAGACTAGACAAAAACAGTGACTGTTTTTCATAATTTATAGAGAGAAGACTTGGCGTTCAAAGATAGAAAAACTATACTTCCAATGGTTAGATCTTAATGATTTTTGGGTATGATATGTCTCTGTGAGTGTAGTTTCTAACCAAAAAAGAAAATCAAGGTTTGAACGGTTAGATCTCTGAGAATAAGGAAAACACTAGACATCACTCAGGAATCTATAACCCTCTGTCCAGAGTTTTTGTACGATTTTCTAAAAATAGTAAATAAATGATAAATACTTAGATATTTTTAGGGTATCTAACTAACACATTGAAATACTTAGAAAAAATTATTTTGGGTCAAGAAAGTTCGATTAAGGTTCTGATTTATTAATTTTAAAACGGAATTACTGTTCTGGAATTTTGGACAGAGAGTTGCTTGTTTTGAAATCATAAGACCAAACCATCTTAAACATGGAATTTCATCAAAACAAAAATCACAGAGGTACTTAAATGAGTTATGAACATCCTCCAATTGGTCATCCAATTCAAATGAACCATGATTTTATAAAAAAATCTTTGATCACAGTTGGTTTATGGATTCACTGCACCTTTGTTGAATCGACGTTTATATTTTGAATCAAACTTGATCCATGATTCTAGAGAGAACTAGGATCAAGTATGACTATGATTATTGGAATAAGAGATCCATAGACTTAGCCTTAATGGATCTCCATCATAGATCTCATAGTTGAAGATCTAGTAATAGAATCCTAAGGTCTTACCCAATCTTATGAACCTTGGAATATAAACTATGAAAATCTACATATATTTCCTCTCTCAAACATATAATCCTTGAGGAATATAGAGTCATGACATCCTACTCCCCTCTCAAATTAATGGTCCTTGGAAACTAAATGAGATTCAAATCTACATAAACCTCTATGGAATATAGCATGAATCCCATAAGATTCTTAGTAAGGAGATTCAAATCAGGAGTTGAGACTTGAATCTCACTAACTATGTGTAGACATGACTATGGTTTTCCTTAATCTCCATATGAATCATGAGACCATAGGAAACTAAGGAATGGAATTCAAAAAGGACTCAAAGGAATACATAAAGTTTTATGAATCTCAAAAGGAAAATAGAAATGAAGAGTCAAAGTTTACTTAGAGAAATTGGAACACAAATTCTTCAAAACCAAACTTATTTTAAACCCAAGGCATCAATTAGATCCAAATTAATGAAATATTATGAGATTCAATCACAAATTCTAAGTGGTGTGTGATGAAATGAGGTAGGAAGAGAGGTTTTGAAAATGTGTAAAGATCCTAGAACTATGAATTTCTGATTGAATTTGCGTAATTCTACCAAGGATTGAGAGGTTACCTCTATGACCTCAAGGATTTCTTGCATCTCTTGTGGAATTCTTCCAAAAAATCTTTAAATTCTTCTCAAATTCTTCAAGAAAAACTCCCTTTTCTTCTCTTAATTCTCTCTCTATTGTATATATAACTCTTGTATATCTCAATTTGATTCAAAAGTCAAGTCTACCTCCCAATAATGGAGATGAAGGTCTGTTTATATAGACCAACATTACAAGGTTAAATGGGTAAATTCGGGTGAAAACCTATGTGCAAAGTTTTCTTCTAGAACATGTGAGAAAAGCAGTCTGTTACAGCGCGCGACACTCGACGACTTGCCTGCGGCACTCACTGATTGCCGGGCGGCACTCACTGATTGCCGGGCGGCACTCAGCGAGTGCCGCGACTAACAAAATTTCTGTCTTCTTTTTAATTTTCAAAATATATGTTAACAAAAACTTAATTTTTTGATAAATTATATTAAAATACTTATAGTTGTAATATATTTCATTAAGAATACATGCATAGGATGTACTTTAATGTGCCATTTCTTTTTTTTTTTTTCCTTTTCTTTTCTTTTAAAAAAAACTCCTTTTTTCAAAATTCTTTTTCATTTTCTCCTTTTATTTTCTTTTCTCCTTTATATTTATTATTTTCTTTAAAACTTTCTTTCGTATTTTATTTTTCAACACGAATCCCCAGACTGATTTTCTCATACATTCTTTAACATTCGGGTTTTTTCCCGAATATCCACTTTCTCTTTATTTTATTTTTGATTTTTGAAACTTGATTTAAAGAATCTTTGAAGAATTTGAATTTTCTGGAAAAATTTCGAATTTCACTGGTCATCGTCATCATCGGTCTTTTAGAGGTAACCAATCCCTGGATTTGACGTTTGGTCACAATTGGGGTGTCTATAGTTTGCCCCTCTTCGGCAGAGCTTGTAAAGCAACGCGTATCACAAATGAATGTCGAAGCCTGTGTGAAAGACAAGCCTTTGACCAAACCGTCGAATCTAGGTTAAAACAAAAGGTGCGTTGCAAAAATCGGGTGCGTAGAGAGCCAAAAGCTAGTCGTGCTCAAAGGTGAGCTGCCTACGTATCCCATCGGGAATCAGACCAGGACATAGTTCAGACAAGGGACAAAACACAAACGCAAATAACCACGTAGATGGATGCTCTTATCTTATCGTGATGCATATGCTCAAACAGTTTCATGTCCCATGCTCCTAAGCATGATGATTCTGCGTTATGCTGCTTTTCCTATTATCAGAAACGCGCCTTATGCTTCAAATTCTTTGGTTATGTTATAGTTTTATTCTTGGGAACATGTGTTTTGAGGAATCATCTGATCGACTGAGACGCTTCACGCCTTACACCCCATAGTCAAATCAGGTAGCACGCTGAAAGATTGAGTTGCTTCACGCCTTACACTCCATAATCTCCCAAAAATCATCTGATTGACTGAGACGCTTCATGCCTTACACTCCATAGTCGAATCAGGTAGCACGCTGAAAGATTGAGTCATTTCACGCCTTACACTCCATAATCCTCCAAAAATCATCTGATCGACTGAGACACTTCATGCCTTACACTCCATAGTCGAATTAGGTAGCACACTGAACGATTGAGTCGCTTAACGCCTTACACTCCATAATCCTCCAAAAATCATCTAATCGATTTAGACGCTTCATGCCTTACACTCCATAGTCGAATCAGGTAGCACGCTGAAAGATTGAGTCGCTTCACGCCTTACACTCCATAATCTCCCAAAAATCATCTAATCGACTAAGATGCTTCATGCCTTACACTCCATAGTCGAATCAGGTAGCACGCTGAAAGATTGAGTCGCTTCACACCTTACACTCCATAATCCTCCAAAAATCATCTAATCGACTGAGATGTTTCATGCCTTACACTCCATAGTCAAATCAGGTAGCACGCTAAAAGATTGAGTTGCTTCACGCCTTACACTCCATAATCTCCCAAAATGCATTTGATTGACTGAGCTGCTTCATACCTTACACTCCATAGTCGAATCAGGTAGCACGTTGAAAGATTGAATCGCTTCACGCCTTACACTCCATAATCCTCCAAAAATCATCTGATCGACTGAGCCGCTTCATGCCTTATACTCTAAAGTCGAATCAGGTAGCACACTGAAAGATTGAGTCGCTTCACGCCTTATACTCCATAATCTTCCAAAAATCATCTGATCGACTGAGACGCTTCATGCCTTATAATCCATAGTCGAATCAGGTAGTACGCTAAAAGATTGAGTCGTTTCACGCCTTACACTCCATAATCTCCCAAAAATCATCTGATCAACTGAGCCGCTTCATGCCTTACACTCCATAGTCGAATCAGGTAGCACGCTGAAAGATTGAGTCGCTTCATGCCTTACACTCCATAATCTCCCAAAAATCATCTGATCGACTGAGCCGCTTCATGCCTTACACTTCATAGTCGAATCAGGTAGCACGCTGAAAGATTGAGTCGCTTCACGCCTTACACTCCATAATCTCCCAAAAATCATCTGATCGACTGAGCCGCTTCATGCCTTACACTCCATAGTCGAATCAGGTAGCACGCTGGGATTAGCATAGATTTATTGCGAAAATCGAGGATGCGAATTCTTTATGGGGCAAAGTCAATGCTAATTCGATTTGATTCATAATTCCCAATTTTTTAGGGGTTACTTTTTCAAGATTCAATTTTGAACTAATGTTCTTAGATCTGGAAGCACTCAGGTTTGTATTTGATTTTTATTTCTGAAATCGAGGACCGATCATATTTAAATCAGCTTAATTTTCTCATAATCTGGAGTCAATTGGACTCAAATCAAATCAATTTTCAAAGTTCAGAGTCAATCGGACTCCAATCAACTTAATTTCCAAAAAATCCAGAGTCAATTGGAAATTATTTTTTTCGATTTGCAAAATCAGGAGCCAATTGTTCTCAAATCAAATCAATTTTCAAAGAATTGGAGCCAGTCAGGCTCAAATCAAACCAATTTTCAAGAATTCGGAGTCAATTGAGCTCAAATCAAATCAATTTTAAAAAATTCGGAGCCAATCAGGCTCAAATTAAATCAATTTTCAAAAAATCAGAGTCATTCAGACTTTAATTTATTCAATTTTCCAAAATCGGAGTCAATTAGAAATATTTTTTTTTCAATTTGCGAAATCAGGAGACAATTGAGCTCAAATCACATCAATTTTCAAAGAATTGGAGCCAATCAGGGTGAAATCAAATCAATTTTCAAAAAATCAGAGTCATTCAGACTCTAATTTATTCAATTTTCCAAAATTGGAGTCAATTAGACTCCTAATCAAATCAAAATTCAAAATTCAGAGTCAAATGGGCTCAAATCAAATCAATTTTTAAAAATTCGGAGTCAATTGGACTAATTTTTTTTTTTTTTAATTTGTGAAATTAGGAGACAATTGAGCTCAAATCAAATCAATTTTCAAAAATTCGGAGCCAGTCAGGCTCAAATCAAATCAATTTTCAAAAAATCAGAGTCAATCAGACTTCTAATCAAGTTTATTTGCCAAAACTGGGTGTTTTGACAAAATTTTCCACAATCAGGGACTAATTCGTTTTTGCAAAGGGGCTTAAGAACTCATTTTTCAAACTCTGGAGGTCCTTTCGAAATGAGGGAAAATCTTCAGGGATATGAGAGCAAAATTCCGTGGTACACATTATAAATATGAAATTTATGGGAAGAAAGGCCACCTGGCACACGCGGCGATACTCAGTGTTCTACACCGGCACTTAGGCCGGTACTCCATCAAATGCCGCGTGGCACTCACTGAGTGCTGGCGACTTTCCATCGAGTGCCGGCCTAACTAGCAGTGTGTATAAAACTTAATTCTCCTTCTTTTTTTTTCATTATCTTCTTCTCCCTATTTCGGATTCTCTCTCTAGGATCTCATTCCCTCTTGATTCTCCACTCAAGAACCAATCAAAACCAAGGTATGTTCACTTTCCAACCATCAAGATTGCATCTTTGCTTGATTTATGCTTAAAGAATCATGGTTGAATCATGGTTTCTTCATGTTTATTTGATTTTCTTCCAAAGGCCTTTTCATTGAATTCTACCCTTTTGCTTGTAGATTTTATAGTGGCTAGTGGTTCAGGATCCTACGGACTCCCTAAGAAGAAGTATAAGCCCAAACCTTGCACAACTCATCAGTTTTACTCGCCGACCCCGGGGTGCACCTCTCGGCATGGGTTTTCAACAGATTGGTATACTCCCAAAAAAAACCCCCTTTTTATGCTTGTGATGAAACCATGTAATCCAATGTAGTATATGATGAGCACTGCATGTATGAATGCCCCTATGGCTTTATGCAGTTGGATGTATTCAATCTTATTTGTGATATCCCCTCCCTTTTTGAGTTGATTTTCTTGTCATGATTGGGGTTCAATGCTTGGTATTGTGCTTTTTGCTTATTGCCCTTAGTTGGATTCATTAATTTTCCATGCTTATGAATTCCATTACCCCATTTGTCCACTGCTAATGAGGAGTTGCACCGACCCCGTGAAGCACTCGAATTTCATGTAGACTATGCTTTAATGAACTTAAAATCTATTGTTGCAAAACCAAGAACCTTATTTTCCTCTCAATAACGAGTCACTTAGACTCAATGATTTTCTTATTTTCAAATCAACGAGTCGCTTAGACTCAAGAGAGCTTTTCTAATTTTTCAAAACAATGAGTCACTTAGACTCAAGAGAGCTTTTCTTATTTTTCAAAACAATGAGTCGCTTAGGCTCAAGAATTTCCTTATTTTTCAAAACAACGAGTCACTCAGACTCAATAACCTTTTATTTTTAATTCAACGAGTCGCTCAGACTCAAGAACCTTTTATTTTCAAAACAACGAGTCGCTTTAGACTCAAGAATTTATCTTATTTTTCAAAACAACGAGTCACTTTAGACTCAAGAATTTTCTTATTTTTCAAAACAACGAGTCGCTTTAGACTCAAGAATTTTTCTTATTTTTCAAAACAATGAGTCACTTTAGACTCAAGAATTTTTCTTATTTTTCAAAACAACGAGTCGCTTAGACTCAAGAACCTTTTCTTACTTTCAAAACAACGAGTCATTTAGACTCAAGATTTTTTTCTTAAAAACAACGAGTCACTCAGACTCAAGAACTTTCTCTCTTATTTTCAAAACAATTGAGTCACTTAGACCCAGAAATCAAAATTTTCAAAGAGTCGAGTTGCTTAGACTTGGAAATCATCACTCACTTTTTCTTTTTCAAAGAATCGAGTTACTTAGACTTGGAAATCATCACTCACTTTTTCTTTTTCAAAGAATTGAGTCGCTTAGACTCGGAAATCAACACTTATTTTTCTTTTACAAAGAATCGGATTGCTTAGATTCTAAAAATCATTTATTTTATTTCTTTATCTTATTTTTGTTTTTCTTCTATCCTTTTCTTGTAGACTCCGGAATTTGTCCTTAAAGGTCATGGGAGCGTGGCTCACGGTCAGAGGTGGTACGAGGAGCTTTCTCACGAGGTTAGAACCTTGGTCGACAATGCTGGATTTGGGCTCTTTGTGTTACTTTTAGAGAAGAGTTCGAACGATAGGACCCATATCCAAGCCTTAGCAGAGAGATGGTGGGATACAACAAATACATTCCACATGCCATTTGGGGAGATGACGATGAATCTCCTGGACTTTGCTTTGATCACAAGCATCCCGTTCGCCGGCCTTCCCGTTGCTCGCTATGATGATCTCCAGACTCACCATGAAGAGATTATTGACTTACTCGGGGCTCACCCAGGGGAGTTCGTAGTGCCTGCAAAGTGGTTCCTGGATACTTTCAAGGGGCAGGCCTTTACCGACGACCAAAATTCCTCTATGTTGTGGCATAGGAGATTGGGACATATCTCCATAGAGAGAATTAAAAGATTAGTAAATGATGGAGTTTTAAAAACTCTTTATTTTACTAATTTTGGAATTGGTGTGGACTATATTAAGGGAAAATAGACCAACAAGACCACTAAGAGTGCCAAGAGGAGTTCAGATATTTTAGAGATTATACACATTAATATTTGTGGACCATTTACACCTTACCTAAATAGTGAGAGATATTTTATCTCATTTATTGATGATCACACAAGGTTTATGTATCTTTATCTCTTATTTAATCAAGTTGAGGCATTAGATGTCTTTAAGGTCTATAAGGTAGAGGAAGAGAAACAAAAGGAAAATAAAATAAAAATTGTGAGGTCAAATAGAGGTGGGGAGTACTATGGAAGGTACATTGAAAAAAGGGACAAATGCCAAGCCCATTTGCTAAGTTCCTTGGACAAGAGTGTTGTTGCACAATATACAATGCTAGGAACACCACAACAAAATGGTGTCGCTAAAAGAAGGAACCATACACTCATGGACATGGTAAGGACCATGATTAGTAACTCAAATCTTCCATTATTATTATGGACTGAAGCCTTAAATATTGCTGTGTATGTCTTATATAGGGTTCCATCCAAGAAGGCCTGGCAAATGGGTAGACCTGGGAGGGTTCGGTCCGGGCTGAAGCCGGGCCGGTCCAAAAATGGGCAGGGCTTAGGTGAGAGCTGATCGGCGACGAATAGTTGCCGTTTATAGTTCTAAAAATACGCTTTGTTAGCCCATTTCATGTAGTTATTAGTTATTTTTTAATAAGTATTCTCAATTTTGTAGGATTTGGAGCTTTAACTTGAAAATGCACCAAAATCCAATGATTAGTGGCTTTGGAAGTCATTCTGGGCTCAAACGGTGATTCCTGTGAAAGCTGAATGCAGTAGCAGTCTCGGAAAATCACATTTTTGACAAAGAATACTTTAGATTTGAGAAATTTGTCCAGAGATATAAAATGTAGATCTTCGAGTTACGGACGCGTGGCTTCAAACAACGAGTCAATCCGAGTTCCGAACAAAAAGTTATCGCAATTCTACGAAAGGCACGCAGTGCATCGGAAAGGACCTCGCGCGAGAGGGCCGCGCGAGCGACCTGTGAAAAAACCAAAAATGCGTATTTTGTTAAATTAAAGTGCCCAGCGAAGGTGTTTTGTGCATATGACGTCCAGAAACGTAAATATAGCTGTTTTAGTGCGATTTGGCTTAGGAAAGCTTCCTAAATCCTTCCAAACTCTATATAAATCCTATTCTAAATCAATTTTGTGGTTACACATCATTACACAATATTAGATACAGCCATATTATACATTATTTTCCATCCATTGAAGAGAGAAAAGCAAGGAGAAGAAGAAGAAGGAGACCAAGGATTTCCATGGCCTCCTCCATCAACATCTTGCTGTTCATCAATTCTATGGCCGCTTAAACCAAGATCTAGGGTTTCAATGAAACCCTAGCCAAGTAATAGGGTGTATTTTATGTTTTTATTTTAACTTGATTATGTATGGATGATGATTACATGTTCCGAGAATTTTTATAAATAAATCGTGCTTTTATTGATTAAATCACTACTTTCAAAGTTTACTCTTGTCTTAGATCTATTTTGATGGTAGTGTGCTCAATGATCTATGCTTACTTAGATTATTTACATGTAATAGTGCTTAAATTGAATTGTGCTATCAAGTATCCGAATAGTCCATGCCTAGATTAGACGGATTATACCACAACCCTAGTTTAGTGTGGGATAATTCGTGTTAACCGAAGATGGATTATGTTGGTGCTTAAACCATAGTTATCTTCTTGACGGAGGAATTGGGCTTGTAGCTACAATTCCCCATTATCATCCAACTTAATAAGCTAAAGTAATTCGTAAATACCCTTATTGTGAAGCTAGTGGTGGATTTGCAATCCTAGGTTCCTTAAACTTATTATAAAAACCATATTTAATTGCTTTCATAATTTAGATTTACTTTTATTGTTATTAGTTTAATTCAAATTAATTCTAAAATCCATTTTTTTAATTAACTAAATTTAGGTTTTAAAAATTAAAGTGCGTAGTATTCAATCTCTGTGGGTTCGACCTTTACTTCCACACTGCAAATCTTTTGAAAGTAAAGCATAAGTAAGCATACTTTTATATCTTGATTTTGACAACATCAATTTCTGTTTTATCGAGTTCGGGCTGGGCCGGGCCTGATTTTGATTGGGTCAACCACTTTCACCTTCTCCCCAGTAACCAACTCGTCAACTCAGACTTTTTTTTAAGGGTTTGTTTGGGAAGTTGCTAATGCTAGCTAGCAAAAGAAACTGGCACATAAGAAAAGGAAAAAAAATGAAAATGAAAACTTTGATTGACAATCCAAGTGGCTTCTTAGCAATTTTAGTACACAAAATATATATACATATATATACGATCTCATTATACATATATATCTATATATCTAACTGCAACTAAAAAAAAATCAATCTCATCCCAAAAAAATATAATTAAGAAGAGAGAGAGAGAGAGAGAGAGAGAGAGAGAGAGAGAGAGAGTCTAAAAAAATTTACCCAGGAAGAGAGAGAGATAGAGAGAGAGAGACAGAGGTTTGTAGAGAGAGAATATGGTTTGAAAAAACTTGCCCAAGAAGAGAGAGAGAGATAGAGAGATAGAGATAGAGAGAGAGAGAGAGAGAGAGAGAGAGAGAGAGTGAGTGAGTGTGTGTGCCAAGGTTTTTTTAGGTCTTCTTGATCTCTTGGTCTTCCTAAGAAACTCATCAAGATCTGGTCTTCTATTCTTCACAAACTATGAGGTGGTTGAAGATAGAGGGATAAGAGGGAAAATGTTTTAGGTCTGGGTAAATTCGATACAGCTGGCCTCTTTTAGGAATCTGTTCAAGCATATCCAAATATGTCCTGTAACAACGGGCTTTAAATGGGTGTAGACACCCCAATTTTGACCAACCGTTGAATCCTAGGTTGGTTACCTCTAAAGATCGATGACGACAATGACCGGTGAAATTCGAAGATTTTTCAAAGAATTGAAGCCCTTCGAGAATTCTTCAAATTAAAATTTTCAAGTTGAGAGAAAGAAAGAGAGAATTGGGTGTTCGGAAAGACTCGGGTACATGTGAGAGAGACAGCCTGAAAATTAATTCCAAAATTAAAGTGTATATATGTATAAGAATTTTGAGAGAAAAAGAAAAAAGGAAAGAAAAGAAGAAAATATGTATATATATGTATAATCTATTAAGTATATAAAGTATATGCTAGTATATTAATATATTAGTATAGTTTACTAAAGTATATTAGTACTTAGTAAATATATATTTTGAAAAAAAAAGGGGATTCAGTTAGCTGGGACACGTGATAAAGCCGACGACACTCAACGAGTGCCGAGCCGGCATTCAGTGAGTGCCGCTCGGCACTCAGTGAGTGCTGGAACGACATTCAATGAGTGCCGCAGCCAACTCTTCAAGTGCCGCGTGATGTAGCAGTTTGTTTTTCTCACATGTTCTAGAAGAAATCTTTGCACATGGGTTTCCATCCGAATTTACCCAATTAACCCCATGGGAGGGGTCTATATAAGGAGGCTTTCACCTGCATTAGAGGGGTTCTTCTTCTTCTACCATCTTCCATTGATACATACATTGAAATTTAGAGAGAAAATTGAGAGAAAACAAGAAATTCTTGAAGAAAACTTGGAAGAATTTGAAAAAGAGATTAAAGAATTTGGAAGATTTTCATCCAACAATCAAGAATTCCCTGAGGTTATAAGAGATAACCTCCCAATCTCCTAGAGAATTAGGCTAATCAATCACAAATTCATAGTTCTAGGATCTTTACACATTTTCAAAACCTCTCTTCTTACCCCATTTCATCACACACCACATAGAACTTGTGATTGAGTTTCATGATATTTCATTAGTTTTGATTCAAATTAGCCTTGGGTTTAGAACAAAAATTAGTTTATGAGGAGATTTTATTTGGGACTAAGTCAAAATAAACTTTGATTTTATTTCATTTTTGTTAATTCTTCCTTTGGAAATCTATGGGATCTCTAATATCTCAAGAGATTTCTTTAGGGTTTGGTCTCTTAGTCTCCCATATCTATGATTTATAGGGGGGTTAAGATTGGGTCATGATTATATTCATATGTTATTTGTTGGGTTTAAGTCTTGATCCATGGCTTGAGTCCTCTAAATTGAGTCTTATAGACTTGTTTAAACTCATAGTTTGATTATTCAAAGTTCATAGGGTTGAGTAAGACTTAGGGGTTCTCTTACTAGATTCTCAACATGAGGTCTATGAGGGAGATCTTCTAAGGCTAAATCCATGAATCTCTTTTATATTCCATTATACTTTTTAATAACCACAATTATACTTGATCTAGATTCTCTCTAAAATCTTAGGTTAATTTTGATTTAAACTATGAACATTAATTCAACAATAGTGTAGTAAGTTCACTAACCAACTATGATCAAAGATTTTTAATTAAATCATGGCACGTTGGAATTGGATGAGACCAATTGGAGATTGTTGATAACTCATATATGTATCATTAAGATCTTTGCCTTAGTGAAATTCCATATTTAGGATGGTTTGGCCTTATGATTTGTGAGTAGGATGCTCTCTGTCCAAAATTTCAGAATAACAAGTCCGTTTTAAAATGAGTAAATCAGAGCTTTAATCAAGTTTTCTTGACCTCAAATAAATTTTTCTAGATGACTCTATGTGTTAGGAAAATATCCTAAAAAGATCAAAGTGTTCCTGATTTTTTTTTCCTATTTTTAGAAAATCATGTAAAAACTCTGGATAGAGAGTTACAGATTTCTGAGTGATGTCTAGTATTTTCCCTTTTTCTAGAGATTCAATCGTTGAATCTTTGATTTTCTTTTTGGGTTAGAAACTAGACTCACATAGGCATAACATACTCAAAAATCATTAAGATCCAATCATTGGAAGTATTTTATTTCTATTTTTGAAAGTCTGGTCTGCTCTCTGTAATTCTTACAATTCTGTCACAGTTTTGATAAATCTTGAATAACTTCAATCTAATGGACTCCTAATGTCCTAAGACCTCAACCATGTCTTAAGTAATGTCAAATAAGTCTAAATCCAGAGGCTAAATGATCCAAACTAAAGAATATCTCATAGCTCATGATCATGCATTCATTCATGCATATTGTTACTTATAAGTAGGACTCATTTTCGGTCTAACTTGCACTTAATTGAACCTAATTGAACATGGCTAGGGGTTCCTTATGATCATGTTGGGGTTATGACATCTCTATATGGACATTACATTGGCTCCTTGAGACTTGTATATCTATAGAGATGTTACGGTTCCAACTAGTTGAAAGGAATTCATAGTTATGACAATTCTTCCTCTTCTTGATGGATTTAAGTTAAAAGTTTAGGATCGATTATTTGATATTTTGTTCAAAATATGTGGACTAACCCTTTGTTTTGTAGCACTTTTGAGGTACGATTTCTCAACCTTCCTCTCGTTTATTTTTACTTTTTGATTTTATTGATTTTTTCGACTCCATGCGCGACACCTTAGACTAGGTCTTGCCTTATGTGTATATGTGATTAGAGACCTTTTCTTAGGTTTTATTTTCTTGCATGCATCACACGTTTAATATTTGCAGAGGGATCCCGGGTAAGTTCTCTAGTTTCCTATTGCATATCATATTGCTTGCTAATTGAATTATGTGATTTTGTATGCCTTCTATCGTTAGCAATTTTGCACCCTTTTGACATGCTTGTGTTATGTATACTTATATATATATATGTATTAATTGAGGGCATGCTTAGATTAATAATTCGATTAAAAAGGATGTTGAGCAGAGGCCTATCACGAGATAGGATGAAAGGGGGTGTTTTAGTCCACCGGGCTCCTTCCCCTTTCATTCCATAATCCCCGAACCCGATTTATCTTTGGTTTCGCAAAAGATCGGTTTGCTTTTAAAATGGTTTCTTAATTTTTCTTTAAAAAATTAAGTGGCGACTCATCTTTGATTTTGAAAAGAAATTGTTTTAAACAAAAGTGGGCCCAAATGCCGGTATCCACAATGGGTCTAAGTCGTGCCCGTTCACAAAAAAATGCTTCACCTAGTAAACCATTTGCGGCCCGCTCATTGAAAATTTCCAAACCCAAAAACAACTTACTTCGGGCTTATGCAGGCTGATGTCACCTTCGGGCTTGGTATTGCCAGGCCTACATCCAAGGTTGTTCCCAAATCACCTTTTGAATTATGGAATGGATTGAAACCAAGTTTAAGTCATTTACATGTATGGGATTGTCCTGTTGAAGTAAGGATTTATAATCCTCACACAAAGAAATTAGACCCAAGGACAACTAGTGAATTTTTTTATAGGCTATGCAGTGAACTCCAAAGGATTTAGATTCTATTGTCCTTCACACTTTACTAGAGTTGTTGAGACTAGAAATGTTAGATTTCTTGAGGATTTTGAGCCTAGTGGGAGTGAATTTCCTCGAAATATGGATTTTGAGGAAATAAAAGAATCAAATATGTTGCCTATAAGAGGAAATCAATTGATTGCTTTTCAACGAGGTCAAAATGAAATCATTGAAGAGCAACCAATTCATGAGCAACTAATACAAGAACCACCCCACGAGGAGCATGTTACTACTGAGCCAAATATTCAAGCAACACAAAATACTAATGAGCCAGTAGATTTAAGAAGATCCTCAAGAAATAGAAAATCTACAATTTTTAGTGATTATGTTGTGTGCCTACAAGAGTCCAATTTTGACATTGGGCCTAAAGAAAATCCAACTTTATTTTCACAAGCTGTAAGTGGAGAAAATTCCACACTTTGGTATGATGCCCTGAAAGAACAGATGGAATCCATGGACAAAAATCAAGTTTGGGATCTCGTTGAGTTACCACAAGGAGTTATAGCCATTGGTTGCAAATGGGTTTACACAACCAAAAGAGACTCATCTGGTAATGTTGGACGATATAAAGCTAGACTTGTGGTTAAGGGTTTCACTCAAAGGAAAGGTATTGATTACCATGAAACATTTTCTCCAGTTTCTAAGAAGGATTCACGTAGAAAATTATGGCTTTAGTAGCTCATTTTGATTTAGAGCTACACCAAATGGATGTGAAAACATCATTTTTAAATGGGGATCTAGAGGAAAAGGTATACATTGCACAACCTGAAGGTTTTTCTAAAGAGGAAGATAGTCACTTGATTTGTAAGTTAAAGAAATTTATATATGGACTAAAACAAGCCTCCCGTCATTGGTATATAAAATTTCACAATGTTGTTACCTCATTTGGTTTTATTGAGAATACCGTTGATTGGTGTATATGCCTTAAGGTTAGTGGGAGTAAATACATTTTTCTAGTTCTATATGTAGATGATATCTTGCTTGCAAGTAGTGACTTGGGATTGCTACATGAGACAAAACAACGTCTTTATCAAAACTTTGAAATGAAGGATTTAGGTGAAGCCTCTTATATCATTGGCATAGAGATTCACAAAGATAGATCTCAAAGAAGGTTGGGATTATCTCAAAAGGTTTACATTGAAAAGGTTTTGGAAAGATTCAGAATGAAAGATTGCGTGTCGTTAGTAGCGCCCATTTGTTAAAGGGGATAAATTCAATCAGGATCAATGTCCACAAAATGCATTAGAGAAAGAGGGGATGAAAAGCATACCATATGCATCTGCTGTAGGCAGCTTGATGTATGCAAAAGTCTATACAAGACCTAATATTGGATTTATAGTTGGCCTACTGGATCAATATCAAAGTAATCCTGGTATGGACCATTGGAGAGCTGCTAAGGAGGTTATGAGATACCTGTAAGGAACCAAGGACTACAGACTGACATACCAATATACAAATAATTTGGAAGTGATTGGGTATTCAGATTCAGATTTTGCTGAATGTGTAGAGATAAGAAAGTCGACTTCGGGATATGTATTCTTTCTCGCTGAAAGGAGCTATATCCTTGAGAAGTACTAAGCAAACAATGGTTGCTTCATCTACTCTGGATGCAGAATTTATTGCATGTTATGAAGCAACAACACATGCTTTATGGTTAAGGAATTTTATCTCAGGGCTTAATGTTATCGATTCTATAGCAAGACCTTTGAATATTTATTGTGATAATTTGGTTGCAGTTTTCTTCTCTAAGAATAATAAGATTGGAAGCTGAAGTAAGCATATTGACATCAAGTATCTCGTTGTTAGAGATTATGTGAAAAAACATGAAGTGGTTATCGAACATATAGGTACAGAGTAAATTATTGCAGGCCCCATGACTAAAGCATTGCCGGCAAAACAATACAAGGGTCATGTGGAGCATATGGGATTTATAAGCTCATTCTTTATTTGATTTGTAACCTCTTGCTTTATGACTTTATGAATTTGTTTTTTCATAGAGAATAAAGGATATTATGTTTATTTTGTGCACATAAGGAATAATATTTCTATTATCCATTAGGATAAATTATGTTGGACCCGAATGACTTATATATGAAGTCCATTCATAAAGATATAATTGCTTATAAAGTGCTCACCTAGAGAAAACCATACATTGTAATATATGGAAGGAAAGAATCAATGTAAGAATATAACTGCCATGATTGGTGTAATGGAATTCTTTATTTGAGTGGGAGCTTCCCGTTGCATAGATGATATGGGTAGTAATAATATAATTACCATGACTATAGTATCACATGGGACAAGTGGGAGAATGTAGTACATCTACTATTAGGGGATTGTTTTGTGGCCCCACATGATATACACATATATACATATAGATAATACAATTTATTTCATAATATATATATATAAATATATAAATATATACATTTTTTTAAAGTTATATATATATGTGTGTATGTGTGTGTGTGTGTGTGTGTGTGTGTGTGTGTGTGTGTGTGTGCGTGAGACTTGACTCAGTCATGATAAGAGTAAACTACCCACTTACGTATCATGGGATACTGGGGAAAACCAACTCCTTGATGGAAGAAATTGGTTATATAGACTAAAGTCCATTTTAGGGTCCCTTGCCTAGCCTATATATTCAAGCATGTGTTTGCCATCAAAGATCAAGGGCTATACAGTAGGCATAGACCAGAAGACACCTAGACAAATCTTTTCTCTTTTTTCAAGCAACGTTTAATCAGAGTCAGGAAGGGGATCAATGCAATCAAGAGATTTGTGTCTTGCTCATTCAAATAGTTTAATCAATATTGCTGGTATATATATTTTAAACAATTTAATTGTTTGATTCATTTTGTTGATGGGTTTTCTCATACTACATCAGAATCTCATATGAGATTATATGATGAAATTGAATTCAGAAAGGCAAGTAGTGAATGGTTTCCATCTGGTTAAAGAGTAATGCAAGTGAAAGCTAAGTGCTTTTGTTTGTGTAGACTATTGAAGCATGACAGAGTGCCAATGTAGGATTTTACTATTATGGTGGAAACTTTAGTTCAAATGAGATTGTACATTAAAGTTAAAACATTTATTGGCTCTTCTATTGTGTTAATCAATTCTTCTAAGTCAGCTAGAATTAGAACAGATGGTAAAAAATCTTTATCTTTCTCTAAACCTTTTATTTTTTTTAAAAAAATAAAAATATTTTAGATCAATCCGTGGGCCAGATGAGTGCTCAGGCCCATCAAAACCATGTCTCTGAGCCCACTGATATAAGCTAGCCATTTGCGCAGCCATCTCCTGAATTCGACTCTGGCTCTTAGATTGTATCTGAGCAATTGTCTCCTCCATCTTTTTCTCAAGAGATTTGACATGCTCGCTATCCTGATCAGATGTGGCCGTGGAACGAGATGAGGAAGAAGGTCTCATGCCGATTCCCTTCACTATGCCAGATCGTACACCCAAACATTGAACAGATATATCCTCGGCACTTAGCGGTTTTGCATTGGGCTGCAATCTATGATCTTCCTTAAACTTTATCATATTCTCCTGTCATGTTTACAAGAAGTTGACATTCAATCAATTCTAATATATAAATTTGAAGACTTCTAACTATTTATCAATAATAAAGAGATTATATTTACATGTACAGTCTCGCAGTTCGAATTCACCCAATTGTTCTTTGCTTTACTGAAGTGACAAGAGTGGTAAAATTCTGGCATATCGATAACTCCACGATTCTCTTCTAACTGATTCATTAGGTTGTCAAAGTACAAAGTTAGCAATTAATAATGGATAATAGTAAAATAATTTAAAAAAATAAAGAATGTGCACCAGCTTATGAGCCCTAATTGCAAACGATCTCGAGCTGCATGAGTGATTGGTCTTTGAATGCGATCGATTGGCTGAGTTCACGGCTGATTGGTGCTGTATGGAAAATTAAACAATATAAAAACATAAATTAATTTGTTCACAATATTCAACCTTATCTATTGATTTTGTATGGAAATGAATTTGTTACCAGAAATTTTGGGTCATTCCATTTATTATCAATTAAATCAATCCATTGATCACGGTTGCAAGATTTCGGGTGGTGGTTCCTGGCATATTCTTCGCTCTTAGTTTCTCTCAGTTTTTTGTAATGCTTGTACAATCTATGACTCCAACCACTAAGCAGTGAACCGCATTTCGCTTTCGTCACTTTTTGGACAACCACCTCGTCGCCTTGCACGTTAAACTTATCCTGCAATGAACAATATTATAGATGATTAACTATAAAGGGCATCTGGACCAAGTATATAAATAAATATAGAGTTGTTTTAACTACGTTGAGGCGTTGAACTATCGGGAGGACTGAGGTTTCTGGTACTTTAGACCATCTTCGGACGCCCGGGCGTTGTAAATTCCGTCTAATTTGTACGCCTGTGGCGGCAGCAAAAGTAGTAGCATACGGCCCCACCGGCTGCCTAAACTCTATAGGGATGAGCACCGGAAGCTTGCCTTCTTTCTCAATTCGGAGGTCAGCCCGAAGGCCTCAACTAGGCCCTCGTCTATTGGTTGATGATCCTATTTAACAATTAACGCATAATATTGATTCGACTAGTTAATGAAAAGATCAAGTAAAATATATTGCTAAGTGTTAAATTTGAGTAATTTTGATGAAGTACCATCGCTGCTAACCCGTGGCTCACTATTAGCTCGTGGCTCACTGACCGAATCCACCATCTCCTCGATGTGAAGGATAGACCCCCCAACATCGTCGTGAACACTCATATCAATAGGCACATTATTCCCCTCAAGTGGGGCATCCCTCTCTTGAACCGGTTGGGAGACCGAAGGCTCAGAAAATTTGAGGCGGCGTGCTGGCGGCATCTCACTTACCTAAAAAATGATACAATGGAAATAAACATGTAGAGACTTTAATTCCATTAAATCGAGATAAATGACATGTTATAAAATTTAATTTCTATAAATAAAAATCAGTTGCAACCCATAAAGCAAACACATGTAATACCTCATGTTCTAAAGAGTCAAATGACTTTTCATCTCCATTGTCCGACGGTATATAGTCATCATCAGAATGAGTATCCCCCAAAATTGTCTTCCCTTTCTTATTCTTGCATTTTGGATGGTCTGACCCATTAAAAGATGCTGGAAAACGCGTCAACCCTAATGCCTCTAACCTCTGTTTGTTCTCATTGATATTTTTTTCCCTTTGCTTCTCATATGCAAGGTTTGCAGCTAAGAAACCTGGTTTGACCCATTTTTTCACGTCCTTGGGCATTTTGTGAAACTATCAAATGGTAATTCACGCAATTACATTTTAGAACATACATATCACAATCATTACATTGAGCACTATAAAATATATCTGAATAAGTAAACTATCAAAATAAAAGGTAAAACCATAACTTCATTAAGCGCATTTGGTCATCAATAAAAGAAAGCAAAAGTTACACATCTGTATTATAATCCATATAATCATCGTTATCTATATCATCATCTGTACTATAATCCATGTCATTATCTATATCATCATCAGAATGAATACGCCGATTAGCTTCACCTTCAGCATCAACATCCTCGCCATAATCAGTATCTATATTTATGTCATTATCTACATCGGGAATGACCTCCGGGTCAACATCATTCCTACAATATTGAGCAACATTATCATCAACGATAATTGGGACAAACTCTGTGGTTTCATCTATTTGGAATGCATCATTATACTCCGGTAAATCTCTATGTTCTTCAACAACCACTGGTAGATCATACACTCCCCTATGCTCCACCCGTTGCACGACTTTCCAAGGTTCACCAAACTTAGTATCATCGAGATAGAACACTTGTTTTGCTTGGCTAGGTAGGATAAAAGGATCATTTTTATACCACCGAGTTGTGACATCAATGCTTGTGCAATGTGAATCAGTTCGGATTGCTCTCCTGCTACCGGTGTTGTACCATTCACATTCAAACAAAACAACTTTATTGTCACACATGTACTCGAATTCCCAAACATTGCACAGATGACCAAAATAATCATGTATCTGGTTGTCGTGCTCCCCTTCTACATGCACACCACTATTTTGGCTCTTACGGCAGTTGTCACGATCTCTGGTATGAAATCTTACACCATTGATTATGCATCCTGAATATTTTTTCACTATCACATTTGAACCATTTGCCAAGGCCCACAGTTGGTCATTTTGTTCTATAGACCCGTTAACTTTCAAGGTATTGACCTACATATACATGCATTGTAATAGAGTTAGTTAATTAGTCTCGTAATGTTCAAGTTTTGTGCAAGTGATATAGCGTTTGGTGTGTCATAAAATTATTAATGTCTTACACGATCACGAAACCAATTGGAAAATTCTCGTCGTTGTATCTGTATGATATCGTGTCCAGTTGGGATCTGTAACAGATTCTTGTGTTCCCTACTCAAGACAACATGCGGAATTTATTAACAATAGTTACCATGTTCATAGCTGACAATAATAACAACTACACTCTATTAGCCACTTACTCCAAATACGGCTCCACCTCGGGGCTATTGAAGAGCAAGAACCATTGAACATTGTCTCGAAATTCCTGTGTGATATTGCCAGATCTTGACTTCAGACCAAAAGGACGTGCTGGGTCTGTGAATACCATCATGCCCGGGCCACGTTCACCACGATCTACGTTTCATTCTGGTCTATCAAACACAGTTTCGATCTCATCTAAATACATTGAGCAAAAAGTAATACATTCTTTGACAATATAAGCCTCCGCGATCGAACCTTCTGGACGAGCTCGGTTGGTAACATATCCTTTCAAAGTTCCGAGATACCTTCGCAATAAGAGTGCTAATTAAGACCATTATTAAAATAGAGTTGAAACTACATGTATATCACAATAAAATATACCTTTCGATCGCGTACATCCATCGATAATGCACAGGTCCTGCAAGCTTGGCCTCTCGAGGTAGGTGAACAGCCAAATGGACCATCACATCAAAAAAAGCTGGAGGAAAAAATTTCTCAAGCTTGCATAGTATAAGTACTATCCTTTCCTCAAGCTTCTCCAAATCTCCCATCCTCAATGTTTTAGCGCACATGTCTTGGAAGAAATTGCCTAACTCAAACAGTATTGTACCAATATTATTGTCGATATAACCGCGCATTCCGATGGGTAGAATACGCTGCAAGAGTACATGGTAGTCATGACTTTTAAGGCCCGATAATCTACCATTTCTTGTGCTCACTGACCTTGATATATTCGCCGCATAACCATCTGGATACTTGATAGATTTTAAAAATTCACAAAAACCTTCTTTGTCATTTGGGGTCAGCGAAAATATTGCATGAGGCTTGACATAAGATCCATTAGGGCGTTGTTCCAAGTGCAACTCTTCCCTAATGCCCCAATCTTGCAAGTCCAACCGTGCCTTGTCTGTGTCTTTGTTCTTCCCATCAATGCCCAATATAGTTCCGAAAATACTTTCACTAATGTTCTTCTCCACGTGCATCACATCGATGTTATGTCGGAGCTTCCGCTCCTTCCAGTACGGAAGCTCAAATAAGATGCTTACCTTGGTCCAGTTTACTTCTTTATGATTGCTTGAAAACTTTCCCAAGTTGGCAACCGGCATCCGGTCCAACTGATTTTGTACCTTTTCAATCGGTAACTCGAGAGATCTAGTCCTTGTCTCACGCTTGCCGTTGTAGGCCTTACTCTTTCTCCAAGAGTGATTCTCAGGCAAGTAGCAGCGATGGTTAGTGTACCCAATCTTATTTCTTAAGCGTTCTGAATATGGTTCGTCATTACAAATGGGACAAGCCATATAACCCTTCGTACTCCAGCCAGATATGTTACCATATGCAGGAAAGTCGTGTATTGTCCACAACAAAGATGCACGCATCTTAAAAGTTTGACTACTCAGGGCATCGTAAGTCAATGCACCATTTTCCCACAATTCCTTCAATTCATCCCCCAACGGCCTCATGTAAACGTCGATCGCTTTCCCTGGTTGCGAGGGCCCAGGAATAAGCAATGACATCATAAAAAATGGCTCTTTCATACACATCCAGGGTGGCAGGTTGTAGGGTGTGAGTATTACAGGCCACATACTGTAAGAGGTACTCATGTTCCCGAAAGGGTTGAATCCATCTGTGGCTAGCCCTAGCCTCACATTCCTCGGCTCCCGGGCGAACTCTGGATACTGCCGATCTAACTCCTTCCACTCAGCACTATCGGCCGGATGTCTCAATACCCCATCATCCACACGTTTATCTTTATGCCATCTCATATCTGATGCTCTCTTCCTAGACATGTACAATCTCTGCAACCTCGGTGTTAAAGGGAAGTAACGAAGAACCTTATGGGGGATCTTCTTACCCTTTCCACGATTGATCTTGTATCTCGACTCTTCACATTCTGGACACTTATCGAGGCCTTTATTCTCCTTCCAAAAGAGGGCGCAGTCATTTTTGCATGCATCAATGTGCTCATATGACATGCCCAGGTCACGTAGTATCTTCTTCGCTTCATATGTCGATTTTGGAACCAAATTACCCTGTGGTAAAAGTTTCATTAGTAACTCAAGAAGCATGTCAAGCGACTTATTACTCCAATTGTTCACTACCTTCACATCAAGTATACTAATGACGAACTTCAATAGAGTGAAGTCCTTGCAACCCGGGTAAATCTCACGTTTTGCGTCATCTATTAGTCTATCAAAATTCCGCACTTCCTCCCAGTTGGTCGTATCGGTCATCTCACCTCTTACTCGATCCTCTATCATTTCATCCATACCATCCGGACCCCCACTATCGTCATCTTCCATTTGATAATCATTACCCTGATCCTCGACACTGCTAGGCGAGACTTGAGGTTCCCCATGTTCTACCCAGTGAACATATGATTTCATAATCCCATTTGTGATCAAATGAACGTGGACAGTTGGAAGCGGCTGCAGGAGAAAGTTCACACATCTTGTACAAGGACACCGAATAGTACCTTCATCGTCCTTAACCGCAACTGCAAACTTGAGGAATGATTTTACCCCATTTGCATATTGCTCACTCAATCTACCCATTTTTGTGCCAGTCAATGGTATCCAACTCTTGTCCATATCTAATAACACATACAAGTTCTATGTAAATGATTTAGTAAGTGAATGGTTTAGTAAAATTGTTTGAATTTTTATTTGAACAATAAAAATAAATAAATAATCAAACAAATACACATACCCACAATGAGCAGATCTAGGAATAGGAGGAACTGGAAAATCTAGGAATATGAGGAAATGGAGTATAGAATTGATGTGCATTAGAAAGACAATTTGAGATCCAGGTTACAATATTTTGGGACCTAAGTTATAACAATTACGGACCTAAGCCACTAGGTATGAATTTGAATAAAACCATTAATGGTGGAACCACTTGAACATCCTCCAACAGAAATCGAGTAAAACCAATGCCACATGTGTTGGGAACCACATTTGGGTTACAAATATGATTCCCAACACAACCCTGAACTTTCCAAGGAAGAAAGTTAAATAGAGCAAATCCAACTTTGGAGATGCCAGGAAATTAAAATCCCAGTCAAGCAAGGCTTGGGCAATTAAATCTCAGTTTGGCCTCAATTTGTTTGGGTCTACCCTATGCATTTGAAAACTAACTCAATATGATTCCAAACAATATACTCCGACCAGTAAGATACTAATGTCTCATACAAATAAATATTTTTACCAATTGTAGTTCACATGGATATGTAGCATTTAAATGGTATAAAATACAACTAATGTTTTACATCAGTGAAATATACTCAAATGAATTATATCCTTATTTATACAGTTATATGTTGGATGGTGTGATACAATAAAAAAAAAAACTTTTAATAGGAAAAGAAAAAGGAAATTGAATCTGTTTTCACAAAAGTAAAAAATAAGAATGCACAAACTAGGTTCAGGTTCAATCACTCACCCCTACTAAACCTGGTTCATAGGAAAAGTGAAAATCAACATTGTTGGATTAATCAAGGACAAGTTTTATGAATGATTTTAGGTTGAGCATGGAATTCCACACATAAAAGGGGCTCACCAAACACTTGAATTTGAACAAGTATTTCATGTGTGAACCACATAACCAATTCTATGTCTTTCTAAACATTCTTGAATATAAGTAAGAATTACTAAATTAAATTCATGGTTGATTGAATAAATCAGAATTCAATCCCATTCATGGACAATGAGGAAAAAGAGGAAATTTTAGAAAGAGTAGTGTACAACTTATAGACACAAGAATTCATAAACTAAATTTGATTGAATAAATCAGAATTCAATCCCATCTCTCTGTACATTTCATAAATGTATGCAACATATACACACAAGATTGTAAGCTGCACATCCCAATCGTCTTTACAAAAAAAAAAAAAAAAGTTGAATTCACTTTTACGTTCACATTAATTTACTAGACTAGAGAGAGCAGAACATATGTTGAATTTAAGGCTTACTTATATTTTACACCCTCTTAGTTATCCTTTGTGTCAATTTGGTACCTATAGTTTAAAAAGTGTCATTTTAGTCCATGTAGCTTCATAAGTGTGTCATTTTAGTCCCTCAAACACATTTTGTGACAATTTTTTTACTTTGAGTTACAATATTATTCATCACTAAATGATTTATTGGACTTATTTGACACATTTATGAAACTACAGAGACTAAAATGACAATTTTTAAATTATAGGGGCCAAATATTTCTACCAATTGTAGTTCACATGGATATGTAGCATTTAAATGGTATAAAATACAACTAATGTTTTACATCAGTGACATATACTCAAATGAATTATATCCTTATTTATACAGTTATATGTTGGATGGTGTGATACAATAAAAAAAAACTTTTAATAGGAAAAGAAAAAGGAAATTGAATCTGTTTTCACAAAAGTAAAAAATAAGAATGCACAAACTAGGTTCAGGTTCAATCACTCACCCCTACTAAACCTGGTTCATAGGAAAAGTGAAAATCAACATTGTTGGATTGATCAAGGACAAGTTTTATGAATGATTTTAGGTTGAGCATGGAATTCCACACATAAAAGGGACTCACCAAACACTTGAATTTGAACAAGCATTTCATGTGTGAACCACATAACCAATTCTATGTCTTTCTAAACATTCTTGAATATAAGTAAGAATTACTAAATTAAATTCATGGTTGATTGAATAAATCAGAATTCAATCCCATTCATGGACAATGAGGAAAAAGAGAAAATTTTAGAAAGAGCAGTGTACAACTTATAGACACAAGAATTCATAAACTAAATTTGATTGAATAAATTAGAATTCAATCCCATCTCTCTGTACATATCATAAATGTATGCAACATATACACACAAGATTGTAAGCTGCACATCCCAATCGTCTTTACAAAAAAAAAAAGTTGAATTCACTTTTACGTTCACATTAATTTACTAGACTAGAGAGAGAAGAACATATGTTGAATTTAAGGCTTACTTATATTTTACACCCTCTTAGTTTATCCTTTGTGTCAATTTGGTACCTATAGTTTAAAAAGTGTCATTTTAGTCCCTGTAGCTTCATAAATGTGTCATTTTAGTCCCTCAAACACATTTTGTGACAATTTTTTTTACTTTAAGTGACAATATTATTCATCACTAAATGATTTATTGGACTTATTTGACACACATATGAAACTACAGAGACTAAAATGACACTTTTAAAATTATAGGGGTCAAACCGACACAAGTGATAAACTACAAGAGTGTAAAATGTATTTAACCCTGAATTTAAATATTATCTAGTTGAAACTCCACAGTACTACTCACCATCAATTAAAACTCTGTAGGAAATTTCTTTATTGGGGAACAATTGGTGATTGTTGACTCTAGCTCCAATTTTGTATACATACATATATATATATATACACGCACATAAGTTCTCTGCTAATTAGGCAACATCTAAAATACAATTGTCTCTAAGCAATGGCATATATTATATGACAACTGGTGATTCTTTGGCCTTATACACCTCCATTCCAAAGTATTTTAAGTCAATGGCATATATTATAAATATATCATAAACACCTTCCTAAGCTTCAATCATGGAGAATCTTTGATGTTAATTATAACGATTGTTATATACACAATCAATTTTTGATGAATATATACACAATCGTCCAATTTTTTATGTTAATTTTTTATCCAACTGTAATTCCATGGGTTGGCTAAATCATTTGAGCAAGAATGGTGTGCCGCAGTGGAGAGAGAGAGAGAGAGAGAGAGAGAGAGAGAGAGGCTCTAACCTGTGTGCCGCAGTGGAGGTGTGGAGTGGTGGTTGGCGTCGCCGGCGTGGATTGGTGGCGTCGCCGGCGTGGTCTGCTCCTCTTCTAGCTTCTAAGCCCTAGCTCTTGATTTGGGGGAAAATCATATTCTTAGATAACTATGGACAGAGAAGAGGCTTTCAGCCCGTTTTTTATTTTGGCGCACTATTCCAATATTTTGGGGGGAAGTTTAGTGCATCAAACAAATTGCGCCAGATTTGCTTTTTTTTTGGGTGAACAAATCTGCACTCTATTTTGTGTGAGGGGGTTTTGAGAGTTCAGCTTATTCCAAAATTGCGCGCCAGACTTGCTTTTTTTTTTTTTTATTAATCACTGCGCGCCAGGCTTTGTGGAACTGATATAAAAATGCACAAATACTTATGTTAGTTTTTTAATAAGTGACATAATTATTACTCCCTCTGTCCCATATTTAGAGTCCTTGATGCCATTTTTTGATGTCCCATTTTAAGAGTCCTCTCTGAAAAGTCAAAGTACTTTAATACACAAAATTTGTCCTTTATTATATCCAACTCTTCCCTCTTTTTTTTTTTGATGTGACACGATAATTTTGAATTTCAAAAAGGGCAATATTGGAAAATTGAAAATATCACCAAATTCAAGGTTATCCCCTTAATAAGTTGAAATTCCCAAAAAAGATTCTTAATATGGGACGGAGAGAGTATTAAATTTATGACAATTATTAAGAAACCAAAAAATTATATTATTATAATATTATAATATATTTTTGCTCACCAAAAATTATATTATAATATTATAATGCATAATTATTACTCCTTCCGTCCCATTTTGTGAGTCCATCTTTGGAAACTCAACTTATTAAAGGGACAAAAAGAATCTACACCTAATTTTCACAATCGCCCCTAATCATTACAATAACTTTTTTAGTTTTGTCTTGGTGTAGATTTCAAGGAGGGATAGTTTTGGAAAGTAAGTAAAAATTGTACATCAATTTAAGGAAAGTGGACACTATTTTGGGACATCCCAAAATAGAATAATGGACTCTAAAAATGGGACGGAGGGAGTATTAGTTTTTATAATATTATATTATTATACATTTTTGCTCACCAAAAAATTGCTCGCTCATTGCTAATCAAACTCTTCTATTGGTTAATGCAATAGGATCCAGGATTAAATAATTATTAATTCACGGTAAAAAAATCATGGTTCCCACTGTATTAGCCAATGGAAAAGTTGGGTGAGCAATTTTGGGGTGAGCAAATCTGCACTCTATTAAGAAACTGACATAAAAGACCAGAGCGAATATACGTTACAAAAAGTACTTTTGACAAAAATTTTAATTTTGAGAAAATTTTGGACGAGGGCCTTAACTGATTCTTTGTTTTAGCATGGTTTTTTTTTTTTTTTTTTTTTTTTTTTTTTTTTCCGTTGCCCAAAGCAGGGTTTAGCAAGGAAACTATTTCCTTGCAGAAGGTATTTTTCTCAATTTTTTTTATATTTTACACATAACTTTAGGCAAGGACAAAATGTTTCCTTGCTAAAACCCATCTTTAGCAAGGAATAATAGTTTTCTGGCTAAAAGTAAATTTTAGCAAGGAAACTGTTTCCTTGCAAAAACATACTTTTAGCAAGGAAATTAATTTTTCTTGCCAAAGCAATCCTTTTAGCAAGGAATTTGATATTTCGTTGCAAAAGACTTTACTTTTAGCAAGGAAATATGATTTTTGTTGCTAAATGTGTATGTCTTTCAGCCCTTTAGCAACAAATTACAATTTCCTTGCTAATACTATACTTTTAGCAAGAAATTTTATCTTTCCTTGCCAAGTTTTGTTGCAAAAACTCATTTTTGTTGTAGTGTTTATGTAGTTGATTTATTATTTTAATAAAATCAGTTATTCCATTTTTATGAGAATCTGTGTAGGCAATGTTTGCATTATATTATATATTTAATATTGTGCATGTGTGTCTCTTATTCTACACAGTAGATGGTTTGGTATGTAGAGTTTGGCTTACACACGGAGGATCAGACCATCGTATCTTGTGGAATGTAAGATTTTGATTTACAGTCTTAGATGAGATTGGACATACTGTTGGTAGGTTTGTCTTGACTACGGGAAACGGTATAGTTTCAACTCACTATGTTGGTACACTTTGTGTATTAAACGAGACCTACTTGGGGTAATTATCTTTGTACTGACTTGTAAGATAATTAATACCTCATGGCTATTATGAGTGCTTATGCTCACTACAACAAAAATTGATTTTTACAAGGAATCTATTTCCTTGCTAAAAGCCCGAATTTCGTCGCTAAAAGCTTTAGCGAGGAATAATTTCCTCGCTAACATTCCTTGTAGTAGGGTTGTCGTTAACGAGGTGCAGGCGACGAAATATTATTTCCTTGCCATTAGAAGCTTTTAGCGACAAAATTGTTCCTCGATATTGGCTTCAAATTTCATCACCATAACCAAGTATTTCCTCGCTAAAAGTCTATTAAGTTTTCATAATATTGTATCATTTAGCGAGGAAATAATGTTTCCTCACCATACAAAAGCTTTAGCAACAAAATATTTCCTCACTATTAGCTTTAGATTTCGTCGCCAAAATTGTTTCCTCGCTAAAAGCCTTATAAATTTTTATGTGGTTTTATTTTTATTTTTATTTTTTTTTTACATTTGGCGAGGAATAATTTCGTCGGTAAAGAAAGCTTGGTAATTACTATTAGTGAGGAAATATTTCCTTGCCAAAATGATTTTTATTTAATATAGAATAAATATTTGGCGAGGAGATATTTTTTCTCCAAAACCAATTTCTTTTCAAAATTAAAAAATGGTCCTTAATTTAATAATTCTGTTTCTATTTAAATATCCAACAAAACAATACTAAACCACAAAATAGTATTATATAGTCCTGTTTAATTATCCAACAAAACAATACTAAACCACAAAATAGCATTATAGTCCTTTTCAACACTAATAAAGACTGCAAGACACCATTGCATCATGTTCCTGTTAAAACCTAATACAAACCATAAAATACCTTACTCCAGGTTGATGTTCAAAACTAATAAAATCATTACATAGTGTCCATGGAATAACAACGACTAAAAGTTGTTCATTACACACAAAAAAACATACAATTGAGCCTCTTGAAATCAACCTTGTTCACACCGAATCTGCGACACAAATAAATGGAATATGTTAGCTACACCATAATAAAAAATGCGATCATAAGAAATAATGAAGTCATGAAATACGAATTAGAGACACAAATTTAACAAAAAATCGGCTGAGTGCCGTTTGTTTATCATACATCCGAAAAAATTATAATTACAACACAATAACAACTAGACCTCAATTCACCTCCCATATATATGGCCACAACAAACAATCATGTCTCATGGTAAATTTTCATTTAATCAAAAAATAATACCAAGTTAGTTTTGGTCTCGTGAAACTCAAACCTTTTTTTTATTACCATTTTGCCATTCAAAACCCCAAATTCGAAATTTTTCGAACTTAACCTATAAACTTGCGTAACTTGCAAACCGAGAGTCCAATTTTCATTCTGTTTGTTCCTAGAAGTCTACTTTTCATTCCATGAGGTGAGAGTTTGAGAGAGTCTATTTCAAGTTGTTTTTGACCCTAAGTCACCTATAAACTATCTTAGCTTGCAAATCGATATCCCATTTTCCAATCTGCTTGTTCCTACAAGTTCCTTTATTCGTATGTGAGGTTGATTTGTGTCTCATGAGATTCGGACGTTTACTTTATAGAGTTGCCCTTCAATACCCCAAATTTGAGGTTTTCTTATTTCAAACTTAACGTATAATAATTTGCAAACTAGGAGTCAAATTTTCATTGCGTTTGTTTCTACAAATCTACTTAGTTGTATGTGAGGTGAGAGGGTTGATTATGTTGCCTTCGGAGCTTGGGTTGACAGATTTGTCCTTTAAAACCCCATTTTTGAGTTATTTTCGATAGTAAGTTATCTATAAACTAGCCTAACTTGCAAACCAGTATCCAATCTCCTATTTCGCTTGATCTTACAGGTTTATTTCATTTTTTACGACATTTGAGTTCCAGTCTCGTGCAATTCTAAATAACTTAAAACTCTAGTTGTTCATAATAATTATGTAAAATTACTAACCAAGAAGCCCCACCAGCTCCAAATGAGCCTCCCCCCATGTCATGACCCATCTTGCGCAATACTGCGAACATGTTCTCCATCTGTCGATTGTTTTCCGCCAACTGTTCAGCCATCTTCTGATTTTGCTCAGCCATATGTTGATTCTGCTCCGCCATCTGCCGAGTCTGCTCCACCATCTCCTCAGCTTGCCTCTGGTTATGAGCTTTAAGCTGTTAGGGGCATTTAGTGAAAGGGACATTATTACAAATAAAATTTTAGTGGCATCAACATGTGAGCTGTCATGTCAAATTTGACAATTTAAAAAAGTAGCATGCCTTTTTGGGGGCATTTAGTGAAAGGGACATTAACTATTGCAATTTTTTTTAAAGTTAAGGACAATTAATATTCTTGGTTAGGGAAAGATCATCCATACAAAAATATTTAGTGAAATTTTACTTGGCATACATGAATACTAAATAAAATTTCAGTGAGCCCATGCATAATTAATATAAAGTGAAATTTCACTTAACGCGACATTCAAAAGACTTTTTAATAAACTAAGGATCTATTTGGACTTTAAACTTTACACAGTTACTTATAGGGACTTTTGCCTAAATTTTTATTTATTTGTGTTTAAACTATTTTATTGTTGTGGTCCTATAACATGGCTACCAATATTAATCTAATAAATAAGGATAAAAAGCAAAACACCAAACATATTAAAAATAATAAAGTTGAAGTATTTAGCAGAATTCATATGTCTAGAGATGCATGTAAGATTGGAAGATGTTAAATTGTCAAATAAGTCTTTAAAAAAAATGACATCTCAAAATTACACATATTGGTTGGAGATGCTCTATGTATTTTCCAAACACATGTGGTAATGGGCTCCACTAGATTTTGAATAGAGGATATTGAACTAGTCTCAACGTTATTATTGTTACATATAGTTGGGAAGTATTTGGGATACAACAGTTGCCAACTTACTAAGAAACTCAAATAACTACTGGAGTTAATGATAAATAATAAAAAAAAATACTAGAGTTGTTCTAATTGTATGAATTTTAGATCTATTTTGGCAAGGAAAATATTTTTCCTCGCTAATAGTAACTTTTGGCAAGGAAATGTAACTTTCGTCGCCAATATTATGTATTGGTGAGGAACATTATTTTGTCGCTATAATGTATGGAGTATTTCTGACAACCAATTTTTTTAGATTTAATTTTTGGTGAGATAACCAAGTTTCCTCACTAAAGCCCTACCTTTGGCGAGGAATTTTGAGTTTTCTCGCCAATAGTATTTTTGGTGAGGAACATTATTTTTGTCGCTAAAATGTATTACCCACAATTAAATTTTTTAGATACAACTTTGGCGAGGAAATTACGTTTCCTCTCTAAAACCTACTTTTGGCGAGGACATCTGATTTTTCACGCCAGAGGTGTGTTATGGCGAGGAAGATTATTTCCTCGCTAAAATGTATTTTTCACAATTAAGTTTTAGACCAAACTTTAGGCGAGGAAAATTATGTTTCCTCGCTAAATATAACACTATAGGCGAGGAAAATAATATTATATTTTCTCGTTAATTTTGGCACTTTAGGCGAGGAAGTAAATATTTTGTCGCCAAATGTGTGTGACTTTCAGCATTTTTGGCGGCAAAAAATTGTTTCCTCGTCAAAACTCTACTTTTGGTGAGAATTTTTGAGTTTCCTCGCCACGATTTGTCGCTAAAACTCATTTTTGTTGTAGTGGCTCTAAATCCTAAGTTAATTTGTAAACACGTACATTTGATATTTATGCTTTGATCCCTAAAAGGGGTGCGATCCTTAAATGGGTCAATATCTCATTGGATTGGGTGACAATATTAATTGTGTGGTGGATATTGATTAATGATGGAATCCATGTCTCAATTTTGGGATTGATGATATCCCCTTGAGAAAGCTTATAAGTTTTGATTATGTCAAACCCTACAGGTGGATTTTGTATCTGATATATCAGATAAGTTAAGCAGAGGATCTCAAGGAATTTTAAGAGATTAACTAAATATGGTTCTCGGTAATTATGTTTAATTAACAGATATTTGTAATCTTAACGTGGGGAGATAATAAGCATTTAATAACATGGAGCTCGAAATATATTTTTGAGATAAGGGTAGGAGTGCAATTATAATTCTTTAGTGGTATGAATTATAATTTATGGAAATAGGAATCTGATTCAGTTCGAATTATGGTTTCCTAATTCCATAAGGAAGCCTATTCCTTATTGACTGCTTATGGTCCCTATTGTAGCATATATATATATATATACTGCTTTGGCTCTCTTCTCAGTTTGCGTTTTTCCATCAAGAGTATTATTAACTTAGAATAGAAAAGAGAGCGTAAAAAGAGAGAGTAGAAAACAGAAAGGATTTCGAAAGAGCCCACACTTAGTTCGAGATTCTGGCAACGGAGGAATACGATAGAAGATTGTAAGCTACTATCGAGCCCGTGTTCTCGATTCGTCTACTACAGCAATCCATTTTTGTAGTTTAAGGTAACCTAGTTCCGCCCTTGTAGGGTTATTGTAGCTTTCACGTAATTTTTGCAGTACCGACTTATACGCACTATCAACGGATTCTGGGAACGCAGTTTCCTAACATATTGAAACCTATCAAACGTGGTATTAAACATGAGCTAGGTTAAATTCCTTCTTACAGAAAGTTAGATACATGTCTTTTCCAAAAAGTAGGATCTCATTAGCATTTGTTAAGTTCAAGAAATAAGAGTTTTGGGAACAGTGGATCAGGACTGTCCACTATTTTTTTAAAAATCATAATTAATTCCACAAATATCATATGAAGGTCTAATTGGTGTAAAAAAAAAGATATTTCATTGATGTTTATGAAAAATATAAATCCATGGACATTCTGTAACTTTAAGGTCTCTGGAAAACTACTTTAACCAGACTCTGCTATTTTGGAAATTTGGTATATATCATTTGACAAAATGAATGCAAGACATAATTGAACTTCATGTATCATGTCAATGAAGTTAATCTATGCTCTTAATCTCTTATCCAATTATCCTAGATTTCTAATTGAAGTTTTATTCATCAATGGTTGTTGAGCGATCAAGGTGTGACCATTTTGTATACATAATCATGATTGTGATTGAATTTGGAAAATTTCAAAATAGTTACATCAAATTCAAACGCGTAGAAAATAACATTAACTCGATCGTATGCTCACGATTTTACATCAGCATGTAGGTACATGGGTTAGTAATCATTCTCAAAAAGCGGATCATCGATAACTATCATAGATTTTCTAGGATTCACGGACCAAGAGACTATGTTCAAATCTATCAACCAATTTCTCAACAATTTCTAAAAATAGTATATGGATGTTAATGATTCTCATAACTGATCGAATGAAAGCTAATTCATCAAAGTTTTCCCAAAAAATTTGAAATCCATCAAACTATGGGTTTTGATGGATCAAATCCTATGGACAAAACTAATATGGTGCTAAATTTTAACTAGTTCATTTTAAAAGTGTGAAGAAAACATCTTAGGTAATGGTTTAGGTTTATTAGAGAGATCAAACTCATAGATCAACATGATTATCATAATTCTCAATCAATTTTCCCCCAAATTCTATGAAGAACTTTAGATCATGGATCAAAGGGTCTTACAAATATCCTCTTGGTGATGAAATTCTAATAGGAGTTCTAGGTAATAGGAATAATCAAGAGAAAGGTATGAACATAAGAATCATCCTTCTCATAGATCATACGTCCAAACCATCATAGAACCTCAAAACTAGATACATATATATAAACATGTATGCATGGATCTAAACTAAATAGAGAAGATGAATCAAAATCAAAATCAAAAGATGAAAAACAAAATAAAAATGGATCTCTAATCATAGATTATCAATAAAATCAAAGAGGACTTGGATCTAGCTATGTGAGAGTGTGAAGAGTAAGAGAAAAAATAAGATGAGTGTTCTAAGGATTAAACTTGATCCAAGTCCTATAGATCTATATATAAAAGTAAGGATTAAAGATGAATTAGAGTGTTTGCCTCTTGGAGGATTCTCAATTATACTTCAAAATTGATTTTGAAGGATCTCCTTCTTCAAGTGAACTTCAAGTTCTTCAAGCACTCTTTAATAGTGGAAGCTTAGGGAGTCAATTGATGTCAAAGTTTTTCTCTAATTATCTAATCTAATAATCCTAAGATTAGTTTTAGAAGAATTCAATTAATAATTCACTTTTCTCTCTTTCTAGAAATCTCTCTTGAATTCATGTATATGCTATGGTATCTCTAGGATATTCACCTCTTATCTCTTGTGTACTTAGATGATCTCATATGGATCTATATATAGAGTTTTGAAAACTTAATTCTTAAGTTTCAGGGTTAAAAGAGGGATTCTAGAGATCAAATTAGGGTTAAAATATCCAATTTAGTGCCTAAACGCAGTTTCTCTGCCATTTCTTCGTAGATGGAACCTCTTGGAAGGGTTTGGAACCAAAATAAGGCAATGAAGGGTGAGATATATAGGTGGCAGGTCCCATCTAAGCTGCCACCCCCATATGGGGAGCCACAACTTGCTTTTGTGGCTCCTCTGGTTGTCCTTAAACTCTATTTCAAATTTCATGCGCACTGCTTTTCCAGATTATCGTAAAAATGTTTTTTTGTCTCCAAAATCGTCTATTTACATACTGTTGGAAAGCTGTCGAGTTGAATTTCAATACAAAAATATTTTGGGAGGATATGAGATGAGAATTAAAGGTCAATTGAAATCCAAAAGTCTCCTGAAACTTTCATCATCTTTTTAAAATCAAATGACTTCCTTTTCAAAATAACTTTCTAATGCGCATCGATTTCGAGTTTTTCTTTGAAATTGAATCTCTAGATACCTAGAATACTACGTTTAGAACATTTCATGTCCTTTTGTCCCCGAGTGAATGTGAATTTTGAGAGACATTTTTGACAAAACTGAGATTTAAGCTTAAAAAAGGCTTTTCTGATCTTGAAGTCACTTTTCGAAGTTCGATCTTTCGAATGTATGGAATCCAGTACCTTCCACGGGGTACTTTTGATCATCAAATTCTGCAAGAAGTTGTCCACCCTAAATCCTAATAGTGTGGTCAAAACTGGGTGTCTACAGTTTTCCCTTGTTTGGCAGAACTTGTTGTTGGCAGAACTTGTTGTGAATAACGTGAACTATAAGTGAGTGCCAAAGCCAGAAGCCACCCATGGACCATACTGAAAGGTTTAGGAAAAACAAAAGTTGGCAAAAATCAAGAAATTCAAAATTTGAAAAAATCAAGAAATCATGAATACAAAAAATGCAATGTAATGCAATGCTCGGTAGATGCTGCTAAGTCGAGGGTGCTGTTGGTCGTGTTCACCTGGAGCAACCTACATATTCCTTCCAGGAATCGAACTAGAATGTAGTTCGAACACGCGAGGAGATGGAAAACACATAAACAATAACAAAGATTTGATGCTCCTGTCTTAGGATGTTGATGCAATATGCCAATGTGAATGTGCAAGTGCTGAATGAATCATCCTCAAAGGTTCTTAGGATGCAAAACCTAATGCAAAGAATGTAACGTCTTAATCTCACAGTCGAATATGTTTAAGAGAAGTATGTTGTCTGTATCTCGAATGATTCTTGGAGCTTTGACTGAGTCCTCCTTTTGTCTTGAGTTTGTAGATATCATCTGCATCTTGGACGACTCTTGAATGCTGAACATGATAGGAAAATAGCGAAGCACATCGATATCTTGGACAAATTCTGAGGCATGTCTTTAAACCCAGATAACTTTCAAAGCATTTCTTTGTGGATGCTCTTAGAGGTGCTTCTTCTATCCTAAGATAACTGTTGAGGCTTGTCCTTTGTCTTGAGATAGTTTTCTAATGTGTGTCTTTTTTCTTAAGATAAATCTTCCGAAATAGGTCTTTCTTCTTAAGACAACATCTTTTGATGTAGGTCTTTCTGCTTAAGACAAATCTTCTGAAACAGGTCGTTCTGCTTGAGACAAATCTTCTGTAACATATCTTTCTTCTTGAGACAAATCTTCTTAAACATGTCTTTTTCTTAAGACAAATCTTCTATAACAGGTCGTTCTGCTCGAGACAAATCTTCCATAACAGGTCCTTCTTCTTGAGACAAATCTTCCTAAACAAGTCTTCCTTCTTAAGAAAAATCTTTTGTAATAGGTCTTTCTGCTTGAGACAATACACAAGACATCTTTCTGCTTGAGATGGTTTTTGACACCTGATTTTTTGCTTGAGACAACTGCTAAGGCAGGTCTTCCTTCTTAAGACAATACAAGAGACATCTTTCTGCTTGAGATGATTTCTGATGCCCGTCTTTCTGGTTGAGATAACTACTAAGATGGGTTTTCCTTCTTGAGACAATGTACGAGGCATCTTTCTGCTTGAGATGGTTTTTGATACACGGATTCTGAGATATACCCTACTTCTTGAGGTAATTTTGACTTCATAGATTTTGAGATATACCTACTTCTTGAGGTAATTTTGACTTCACTAATTCTGAGACATACCATGCTTCTTGAGACATTTCTGATTTACGGATTTTGAGAGGTGCCCTTCTTCTTGACACAATTCTTGGATAATATCTAAAAGTTCGCTGCTGGGGAGATTTTTACCATTCTGAGATGCGAGTAAGAGAGGCTCATATTCTGGAGGCTTTGTTGATTCTATTTGATAGCTCTGAGACTTATATCAGTGCTTCGACCAGCTCACGTCGGGTTTACTCAGACCCATTCTGAGCATCTTGATTACGATTTGAAGATTCTGTCTTTTGATTCTTATTCTGTGTACTTAGCAAATCCTTTCCAAATGTAGCTCTTGAGAGATTGTAAATCCAAATGTCTATGTTCTAAGACGACACATAATCAACCCAAAACCACGGGAGTTTGTTACAAATCATCAATTCACGACTATTGCAAGCTACAGTGCCCTTGATTATTCATGTTTGGGGGACTTTTCTCCAACTCTGAATCATTTTCAACCAAGAATCAAATTTCCAAGGGGCTTATTCATCAAGATCAGACCCATTCGAGGTCAAAACACAAATTTTGGGGGGTCAAAATGCGAATATAGAGCAAAATGAGAAAATAGCAGGTTATGAATAGTAAATGGCGACTCTCTTCACCCTCCTAGGAGCCGGATGTTGTCAATATCAAGATAAATTAACCATACTGAAAATACGAATATAGTGATAAGCAGGGGTCAATTCCTCAGGGACTGTAATATGAATTTAGTTAGATTCTAAAATAACAATTCTAATTGGCTACTAAAAATAAGATCATTTTAGTTGTTGATTTTTAGAACTTATAAAAACAATTTTAATTGGAGAGTTTGAAAGGAATTAATTAAACTATTAACTGATTAACTAAGTAAAGCAATAAATACAATTGATGAAAAGTTAAAAGATTCTAGGATCACAAATAATCCTCCAATAATTATATAAAAGATTCATTTATGCACTCTTTAGATTACCGTATTTGGATGATTATGGAGAATCGCGGCTGCCAGACCGATTCCTCCGTCAAGAAAATAACCGAGATCTAATTACTAACATATCCCATCCATGGTTATCATGAAGTGTCTTGGACTAAACTAGGGTTGCAGCACACTCCATCTTCCCTAAGCATGGTATAATCAATAATTACAACCTTAATTCCATAAGCACTATTGCATGACACATCTCATACAATCACCGAAAAATATAAACTGTAGAGCATATTGAAATCAAAATAGATCTAAGATACGAATAAACTTTGAGAACAATGATTTAAGCATTAAACACAATTTTACAATAAATCCTCAAGCATACAATGATCATCCTTGGAATATAAGTAAAACTAAAAGATTACATAAGTAAAACACTTTTCCATAGCTAGGGTTCATTGTGTCACGACCCATCCCACTATACGCAAAAATAGGACACGTGGCATGCCACCAAGGCTTATCTAATTCTTTTAAAACAAAAATAGCAGCGGAAAGTATAAGTAAAATCCATAAAAATCAGAGTTATAAAAAGTTTTGCCCAATTGAAATTGTTTCGAAAAGAATCCAGTTGAGAAACAGAGGTCCAGTCGATTGATCGAGGGTCTAGTCGACTGAAGACCTGAAGCAGAAAGTAAGAAAAATTTCCCATCCTTGTCCAGTCTACTGTGACTAGGGTCCATACGACTGGAGCCTCAAATTTCCAGTTGACTGGTGCTTTATCCAGTCGACTGGACACTATGCATGCAGAATGTGGTGTTTCTATGTAGGAAACAGTCGACTGAAATCATCCTCCAGTCGACTGAAGCCTTTGAAATAGAAGGTATTTCTATGGAACACAGGGGGTCCAGTCGACTGAAGCAGGGTCCAGTGGTCCAGTCGATTGTTTCTCAGCAGAAATGCCCAACTCTACAGCATTTCAACCCCAGGAACTCCTAAGCAATTCTCAAAATCAACACGATTATACTCGGCGATTCAACACATAAATATGCAAGCGTTTACTAAGGATTACAAGTACTAATCAATTCCATAACAAGATTCGATTACAGCATTCCACTAATACCAAATCTTATTACATGTTTGGAATGAAAAACAAAAGTATATACAAAACGTTCCCCGGCATTCCTCAGCCTCACTCCTCACGCTTCTTCTTTTCTCGCCTCTTATCACCTGCAATGGAGTTAATCTTCACTGCTCAGCTATATGCTGAGTGCACAATTCTAAATCTATGCTTATATGACAATTCATGGTTTAAACATCTAAGACACATAGATATAGTCTCTAGGGTGAGTGGTACGCATTCATCCGGTAATTGAAATTGATGCCATGAAAGGCACACCTCTCCTACGCATCCTGTACACTGGTTGGTCGTTCCTCCACACCAGGTACCGTGTTCTGGTTGTGTCACGCCCCGACGTAGCATAAATAAGGAAAGCGTTTAATTTCCTTTATGGACCCGTAGGTCGTGACAGTTTGAAGGATCGATTCCGTCCCAAACGTCGAACAACAAAACATAATGATCAGAGTAAAGTAATCCAAGCTTATATAAATTTCTAACTTATTACATCTTATGATACGGGGTCAACTAAGGCACAGACCGCCTTAAAATAAGACAATAACTTAGTGTCTGTTACAGTCATCCTTATAAAACAAAACAGTCTAAGACTTAAAACATATAACTTTAAAGCATATAATCAATAAACAGTTCTCTCATTCCAAAAGCAGCCATTCTCAGTTAGCGTAATCATAAGGTCCTTCCTGATCATAACCTGAAAAGCCTGAACACGAATGTCTAGGACGCATCAACGTCGTCAGCTTCAAGAAGCTGGTGAGTATTAAAAACATAACTTTAAATGTAAAACATACTCAGTTACCGTTTTTCCAATTCCCATTTAAATCCACAAGTTTATATTTAAAATAAAGAGCTTGTTTAGAAAACAACCACAACATTATTCCAAAGATAAGTTCACACATATGAGACCGTGTATGAGAACGATGCACCATCTCATCTGACCGACTTTTTTCTCTCGACAAAACCCAACAACCCACTATCTTACTCCTGGTATCTTTGAAACACTAAGATAGACACACTTTAGCAACGGGACGCCAGGGAGTGTCCAGTTTGCCTCACACTTTGGTCCGGGGTACCAGGGAGTGTCTAATGCCTCACACTTTGAATACCCTAACCGCCATGCAAATACCGGGGCAACCCCTCACGCAGTATCCAGACTCGAGTATCAGGGAGTGTCCGTAGGCCACACTTTAGCACTACCATGGGTGCTAGGGAGTGTCCAAGTTCGGCGTCACACACTTTAACGCTTCCATGGGCGTCAGGGAGTGTCCATTTTTGCCACTGTCGCATTTCAAAGATACCCTCTCCACAACCACAACCACAACCACAACCACAACCATAAACTCAAACTCAACCACAACCACAACGATAAACTCAAACCCATACTCTTTCCATACTACCATTACTCTTTTCCACACAGACTGACACCCACATGCATGTACCACTGACCCCACATATATGTCATGAACCTTAAACATGCGGCAGTTCACTGAAATATAAATACAACATGCGTACGGGGATTAATGACTTGCAATTCATTGCCTTACTCATTCCAAGCATAACTAATAGCATTCTGCATTAATAAAATTTCCAAACAGAACCTTAACAGTACTTAAAAATTGAACCAAACAGTCCCTAAATACAAACCAGACAAAAATCAGAATCTGCTAGAGATCGCTCGCGCGATATGCCCAATTTTTCATTTTATATATACTTATCTATTTGCCTGAACAAGCACAGGTCGCGCGCGCGGATCGCTCTCGCGAAGGGTTCCTCGCGCGACCCTCGCTCGCGCGACTTGCCTAAATTTCATTTTATATAAATAAACTCTTCTGTCTGCCTAGAGACGCATACCTCGCGCGCTCGGGCCACTCGCGGGACGGGTCGCTCGCGCGGGCCGCTCGCGCGATAATCGCGCGCGCGATCGTGGCGCGAGCTGATGCTGAGGCTTACATCTTCTTCGCAAAAACTGCTCTGTTTCAGCTTAATGGGGTCTTTTTTGACCCATTTTCGAAATTGAAAGTATATAGGGCATATAATATATGATTTTCTTTGTTTTTCAACAAGGATTAAGAATCCATTATCAATTGCACACCATTTGATCCATAGCTCTCCAATTTTAGGAAAAACTAAAACATGTCAAAACTTCATTTTCAATATACTTTCTTATGTGAACAAATTAAGGTCTAATACTTTGACAGTAGCTACTAGGGACTATAATCTTCCTAAATCATCTCAAAAATTTCGTTTTGGTTAAGTTTTGAAAATGGTGATTTTGAAGCTCAAGCTTCCATGGTTAAAATCAACAATGGTGATTAACAATTATACACACACAAGTAATAACCAAGCATGAATTACATTTAAGAGTGAGTTAGAAATACTCACTGTGATAGAAGATGAAGTGTGTTGAGAGAGAAATAGAAATATGATAATCCAATCCAAGCTTTAGCTATGGAGTCTAGCTTTTATCTCTTAAATTTGCTGAAGAAATCTCTCAAGCTCTCTGTGTTCTCTCTAGTTTAGATTGCAAGAGTAAAGTACAGTTTGTGTGTGTGTATGAAAGTATCTATAGAGCTATGAACTTGGGGGCCAAGCATCTTGTGCTTAACTCAACAAATTGAATTGTTTTTCAATTCTAATTACTCCTAAAGAGAAAACACAGCTCTCATACATACGTATATACACTGGGATATGAACTTATCAGTTCACCAAAGGCCAAAATAGGTATATAGGGGTCATCTAGAGTGTGTTTGGGAAGACAAGCTTATGGCATAACATTAACACACACAAGATACACATTGGCAAACGAGGCACAAGGCAATCATTAGTTTGCCATAATTAGAAAGAAATGTATAGTCACTTCCACTTTACGTCAATTCTAAAAAAATCTGAAAAAGTACATGCGGCGTGGACAGTTTTAAACGTAAACTGGTATTTTCAGGGTGCGGTGTTCACCACAAAAATACAAAAAATTCATTTTAACGTAGGAAATGATTTTCTGGTTTCATAAAAATACTGATTAGGTTAAAAGAAAATGCTTCCACCATTTTGAAATACAGATTTTGAAATCCACACAGGTATTACTAACTTTTATAAAAATTACAATTTAACCCCAAAAGAATTTTAATATGAAATAACACAAGGGATAATAATTAGAACATGAGAAATGTAATTAAATGAAGCAGTCAATACCAAATGAAATTTAATATGACAATGCAATTACAAATTAAATATGAAAATGCAGGTTATCATAGGTTGGGCCTTCTTCCATACCAGACACAACCACAATCAATTCATCAAATCCTCCAGGTTCGAGGAGCTTACAACCCCGGATGAAATTGCACCAAATCCCCCCCCCCCCCTTTGACACAAGTAGATACATAGCATGCTCACATAAACAGTTATACATTCTTTTAACGCAGTTTCACGTGCATAATTAACAGGCCTAATTAATAAATGAATTTCGTCCGGATCCAAAATATCAAAGTCGATAGTTAAAAGATGAGAATCGCATATATTTCATAGATCCAGAATTCATACCTCATACAATCTCTCTGAAACTTTGAAGAATCAACTAGAGGCCCGAATAAACGTCAGATCTCGGATTATACGCGATTCCTACAAGTTTTACTGGGTTTTTTCAAAATTTCTAAAAATTGGATTTTCAAAAAAGTTGGCCAAACGCAGCCTAAGAAGCATCAAAACGAAGGTCTTACCTCGAGGAGTTCAAATCTAAAATCTGGCGAACATCTGACGGACGAACGGTCGTCGATCGGCGTCGTAAAGTTGTAGCCACCAATTCTCCTTTTTCTCTCTCCTCTCTAGATATTTTTTGAAAGTTGTGAGAAATGAAAATCTCATCCTTTTTATTTATAGACACAACTTACGTAAATTGTGTCTACCTCCCCATGAGTTTCTAAAACTCCTAATCACCCCACGAAACGTCTTGAACATCTACTTTATTATTTCACGAGTAAAAGCTAAAATTTACAAAAGTTTCCGACTAAGGTTTAGTTTGGCCCTCATGTGGCTTTTTAAAAGGAGCTTATGAAATTTATTATTAAGTTCTTTGATAATTTTATACAAGTGACACACTACTCTTCAAAAATATATCATGAAACCAAAAAATAACCTGGGTTTTTAAAAGCTCCATTCTAGAGCTTTTAAAAGCTCCCTCCAAATAAGCCCTAAGTTCAATTTTGCAAAGCTCATAAATTAATTACCAAATGAATTAATATTAGATTGTGCTTTAAAAAAGGAGAAGCACCATGTGGGGGCCAAACTAAGCCTAAGTTTCGTTTAGGTCCAAAAAACAAGGATTCAAAACTAAATTCTGTGAAATCTCCACACAACCTACTTTTAAGCAACGTAACACTCACGTTCTCACTACAATTCTCAAAATGATATAATTCAATATAAAAAATTACCAGAAATCATACAACACAGGTATATTCACTATTCATCCAAATACCAGATAAAGTCAAATAATACCTAAATCACATAAATGTCATTTAATCATGCCTATACAAAAATGAACTTTCAAGTTCCCGTGTCTTCTCTGACACCTCATCGTTGACTCACAGTCAACTCCAGCTCAATTTATTAATGACCATTAATAATTTCACAAACCTCAAATCATGCACTTTAAAACTATGAAATTCTAGAACGAATGTGACAACTCTCCCCCCCAAAAAGGAAGTTTGTCCCCAAACTTATACCTCATCAGTCGAAAACATAGGGATATTCGTTCCTTATTTCCTCTTCCTTCTCCCATGTAGCTTCCTCGACTACATGACTACGCTATAGCACTTTTACCAGTGGTATCATTTTCGTTCGCAATACTTGCTCCTTTCTATCTAGGATCTCTATCGGTTGCTCCACATAAGTCAAGTCTTCCTGAATGTGCAACAGTTCTGGTACTACGATCTTACTCGTATCTGACATACAACGTCTCAACATTGATACATGGAATACATTATGCACATGCACCAACTCTGATCTCAAGGCTAATCGATAGGCCACTGGTCCTACTTTTTCTAGGATCTCAAAAGGTGCTACAAATCTCGGATTGAGTTTTCCCCTCTTTTTGAACCGAATAATGCCTTTCGAAGGCGATACTCGCAAGTATACAAAGTCACCTACTTTGAACTTCATCGGTCGTCGCTTAGAGTCCGTATAACTCTTATATCGGCTTTGAGCTGTCTTGAGTCGCTCTTGGATCAACTTTACCTTCTCAGTAGTCACCTATATTAACTCAGGTCCTAGTAACTTTCTTTCTTCAACCTCGGTCCAACAAACCGGTGATCGATACTTACAGCCATACAAAGCTTCATACGGTGTCATTCTAACACTCGACTAAAATACATTGTTATAAGCAAATTCAATCAATGGTAAGTATTTCTCCCAATCACTCCCAAAGTCTAGTACACACAATCGAAGCATATCCTCCAACGTCTGAATCATGCGTTCTGACTGCCCTTCGATCTGAGGATGAAATGCGGTACTGAAACTCAACTTCGTACCCATAGCCTTTTGCAAACTTCCCCAAAACATTGGTGTAAAACTATTATCGTGATCTGATACTATTACTGCTAAGATCCCGTGTAGTCTCACAATCTCTTTCACATATAACTCTGCTGTCTAGACGGCTTAGTCGTCTTGATCGGTAGAAAATGAGCTGATTTCATCAATCAATCCACTATGACCCAAATCTTATCATTCTTGTTAGTCGAGCGTGGAAATCTCGAAACAAAATCCATCGTGATCTCATCCTATTTTCACTCTAACACAGGTAATGGTTGTAACAGTCCTGCAGGTACTTGTCTTTCTGCTTTGACTTGTTGACATGCCGAACATTCGGATACAAACTTGGCAACTTCATGCTTCATACCTTTCCACCAAAAGTTCTCCTACAAATTCTGGTACATCTTGTTACTTCCTGGGTGTACCGAGTATCTAGTACTATGTGCTTCTTCTAAAAGTCGTTCTTTCAGGTCCTTCACATTTGGTACGCATAGGCGGTTCCTAAGCATCAACACCCTTTGTTCTAACACAAACCCGGGGTCATTTTCCCAAAGGTATCTCGTCTCTCATTTTGCACAGTTAGACATCATGAAACTGTTCGCTCTTGATCTCATCATTAATAACTGGGTGTGCTATGATCGCCATCATTAAGCCACCACTAGTTTCTGGTATTACATCCAATTCTAAACGTTTCATGTTTTTGATCAATTCTTTTTGACTAGTTAGCTCATCGGCTAAGTTCCTCGGCGTTTCCCGGCTTCATGCATTGACTACTACATTAGCCTTTCCCGAATGATATTCAATCGAAAGATCGTAATCCTTCATCAACTCCAACCATCTTCGCGGTCTCATATTCAAATCTCGTTGAGTGAAAATGTATTTCAAACTCTTGTGGTTCGTGAATATCTCACACTTTTTCCTGTATAAATAGTGTCACCAAATCTTCAAAGCATAGATTATTGAGGCTAGTTCAAGATCATGAGTCAGATTGTTAACTTCATGTGTCTTCAACTATCTAGAAGCATAAGCAATTACTTTAGCACCTTCATAAGTACACATCCCAACCCCTGATGTGACGCATCGCTATAAATCACAAATGCTTCAGTTCTAGATGGTATCGTCAATATAGGTGCTCTCGTCAACCGCGTCTTCAACTCTTGAAAACCTTCTTCACACTCTTGACTCCATTCAAAAGTAATACCCTTCCTCATCAACTTTGTCATAGGCAATGATAGCTTGGAGAAATTCTCAATGAATCGACTATAAGAAACTTTGGATCTCGGATACGGACGTCGGCCTCTACCAATTAGTTACAGCTTTCACCTTGTGAGGATCAACTGAAACTCCATTCTTGTCAATCACGTGACCAAGAAAAGTAATGCTAGGTAGACAGAATTCACACTTCTTAAATTTTCCAAACAGTTGCTTCTCCCGCAATCTCAAATGATTCCCATGCTCTAGATCACTCGGTGAGTAGACAAGGATATCATCGATGAACACTATCACAAAATCATCCAAGTAGTCCTTAAAGACTCAGTTCATAAGATCCATGAATACGGCTGGTACATTTGTAACTCCAAATGGCATAAACAAGAATTCATAGTGTCCGTAGCGCGTTTTGAAAGCTATTTTCTCTACATCTTCTGCTTTCACTTTCAACTGATGATAACCTGATCTCAAATCTATTTTTAAAAATACTTGTGCTCCATGGAGTTTATCAAATAGGTCTTCAATCCTCAGCAATGGATACTTGTTCTTGATTGTCAACTTGTTTAATTCTCGGTAATTAACACACATTCGCATTGAATCGTCTTTCTTCTTCATAAACAACACTGGAGCTCCCCATGGTGATATGCTAGGTCGAATGAAACCTTTGTTAAGTAATTCTTGTAGTTAGATTTTCAATCCCTTTAGCTCTACAGGTGCCATTCTATACGGTGCTTTCAATACGGATCTTGCGTCTGGCATTATCTCAATGGTGAACTCAATTTCCCTCTCAATCAGCACGTCTGGTAAATCATCTGGAAATATATCTGAATATTCTCGCACTATCAGAATATTTTCTACTTTCAATTCGATCGCCGAAGTATCAAGTACTGAGCACAGGAATCCCTGACATCCCTTTTTCAACAACTTGCCCGCTCGGTTGTTGAAATCAAGTACGGCGGCGATGTAACTCCACTTCTCTGAAAACAAAAGTCCCCATATACCGGTGATCAAAAATTAACTTCTTTCCGTTTACAGCCTATACTAGCTTGGTTAAGAGCTAACCAATCCATTCCTAGTATCACATCGAAATGGTTCACAATAATCGGTATAAGGTCTACGGTTATCAACTTCTCACCTATCTTGATCTCATAGACTTTATATATCGTAGACATCACTACCGGTTTACTAAGCGGCATGGAAATGGATAGTTCATACCCTAGCGGTGTGGACTTAACATTTAAATGTTCAACAAAATCATGCGATACAAATGAATGAGTAGATCCCGAATCAATGAGTATGCGTGCTAAATGGAACATATGAGAACCATACTTGAGACCACTGTTTCAGTAGTAGCCACATCTCCAGGGTTCATCTGAAAAGATCTCCCCTCACGCTGTTCTATCTCTAGTCTCCTCTCAATTGACTGCTGAGGCTTAGCGCCACTGGAAGCCATAGAACTCGCTCTTTGTTAGGATTGCTTCCTCGGACAATCCTTCGCTCGATGTCACAAAGTACCATAATCAAAACACTTGAGTTGCGGATATGAAGCTGAACTTGTGCTGTTTTCCCCTCTAGTCTTACCCTGGGAGTTAGTCAGAAAACATCGGCCGGTGTGTGGTCGATTACAGAGCGAACACATTGGTATGTTACTAGGTGTTCTTCAAGAATCACTTCAACTAGAACCAGAACCTCGTGAAAATTACCTCTTAAAAGATCCACCCTGAAGTCAATCACTACCCTCATAACCCCACTTGTCTTATTGATTCTACCTCAATCTTTTCCATCCACTTTCCACCACCAGTGCTGTTTATTGCACTACACCAACGGTTAGGTGTTCATACAGTTCTACTCTTAGACGAATGTTCTCCCTCAACCCTTCTTCGAATTTCCTTGCTCTATCCTCTTCCTTTGGCACTGGACCCTTACTGAATCTCAATAATGCATTGTACTTGGAAGTATGCTCGATTACGGTCATGTCTCCCTGCTTAAGGTTATCAAACTCCCTCTTCTTCGCGTTGTGGGTAGCCCACGGAAAGAATCGGTGATTGAACTCTGCCTTGAATCCCTCCCAAGTTATCGGTGCCCCTTGGTCCAACACGTTGACCCACCAATTCTGGGCTTCACCTTTCAACACATCACTTGCATTTTCTATCTTTAACGTATCGGACATTAGAATAGTCCTGAATACCCTCTCCATATTCATAACCCAATGTTCTGCAATGTCATGTCAGAAGTCCCATAAAATTCTGTCGGCTTCTTTCGAGTAAATTGTTCTGACACAGATCTCATACCTCTATGCTCGAGTGCATGTACTACAACTATTGGTTTACTTCAATTGGAGGCATTGGAGGTAATCGTTCTGCTATGTTTCGTATCATGTCCCTTATATTTCCCATCATTTCTGCCATTTCATTCATACGGCGGCGTATGCGGAGATAATTCTCGATCACCCATGGTTGTAACTCCTGTAAGTCTCAATGCATAAACACTATGCATGTACAATAATATTGATAACATGTATGTATAACATACATATCCATCAAACATCTCTACCATGTATGGATGCACTCTTGAACATGTGACAATTCACTCAACACTCCACTCGTCGTCGAATGTTCCCAGAGGTTTGTTACCTATTGCTCTGATACCACTAAATGTCACGACCCATCCCGCTATACGCGAAAATAGGACACATGGCATGCCACCAAGGCTTATCTAATTCTTTTAAAATGAAACTAGCAGCGGAAAGCATAAGTAAAATCCATCAAAATCAGAGTTATAAAAAGTTTTGCCCAATTGAAATTGTTTCGAAAAGAATCCAGTTAAGAAATACAGGTCCAGTCAATTGATTAGGGGTCCAGTCGACAGAAGACCTGAAGCAGAAAGTAAGAAAAATTTCCCAACCCTCTCCAGTTGACTGTGAATAAGGTCCAATTGACTGGGGCCTCAAATTTCCAGTCGACTGGTGCTTTGTCTAGTCGACTAGGAACTATGCATGCAGAATGTGGTATTTCTGTGCAGGAAACAGTCGACTGAAATCATCCTCTAGTCGACTCAAGCATTTGAAACAGAAGGTATTTCTCTGGAACACAGGGGGTCCAGTCGATTGAAACAGGGTCCAGTCGACTGTTTCTTAGCAGAAATGCCCAACTATACAGCATTTCAACCCCAGAAACTCCTAAGCAATTCCCAAAATCAACACGATTATACTCGATGATTCAACACATAAATATGTAAGCGTTTATTAAGGATTACAAGTACTAATCCATTCCATAACAAGATTCGATTACAACATTCTACTAATACCAATTTACATGTTTGGAATGAAAAACAAAAGTATGTACAAAACTTTCCCCGACATTCCTCGACCTCACTCCTCACGCTTCTTCTTTCCTTGCCTCTTATCACCTGCAATGGAATAAATCTCTACTACTCAGTTATATGCTGAGTGCACAATTCTAAATGAATGCTTATATGACAATTCATTGTTTGAGCATCTAAGACACATAGATATAGTCTCTAGGGTGAGTGGTACGCATTCATTCGGTAATTGAAATTGATGCCGTGGAAGGCACACCTCTCCCACACATCCCCGTACACTGGTTGGGCCTTCCTCCATACCAGGTACCATGTCCTGGTTGGGCCTTCTTCCATACCAGACACAACCACAATCAATTCATCAAATCCTCCAGGATCGAGGAGCTTACAACCCCGGATAAAATTGCACCAAATCCCCCCTCCCTTTGACCCAAGTAGACACATAGCATGCTCACATAAACAGTTATACATGATTTTAACGCAGTTTCACGTGCATAATTAATGGGCCTAATTAATACATGAATTTTGCCCAGATCCAAAATATCAAAGTCGATAGTTGAAACATGAAAATCGCATATATTTCATAGATCTAGAATTCATACCTCGTGCGATCTCTCTAAAACTTTGAAGAATCAACTAGAGGCCCGAATGAACATTAGATCTCGGATCATACGCGATTCCTATAAGTTTTACTGGGTTTTTTTTTTCCAAATTCCTAGAAATTGGATTTTCAGAAAAGTTGGTCAAACACAGCCTAAGAAGCATCAAAACGAAGGTCTTACCTCGAGGAGTTCAAATCTAAAATCTGGCGAACATCTGACGGACGAACGGTTATCGATCGGCGTCGTAAAGTCGTAGCCACCAATTCTCCTTTTTCTCTCTCCTCTCGAGATATTTTTTGAAAGTTGTGAGAAATGAAAATCTCATCATTTTTATTTATAGACACAACTTTCGTAAATTGTGTCGACCTTCCCACGAGTTTCCAAAACTCCTAATCACCCCACGAAACATCTTAAACGTCTACTTTATTATTTCACGAGTGAAAACTAAAATTTACAAAAGTGTTCGACTAAGTTCCGTTTGGGTCCAAAATAAGGATTCAAAACTAAATTATGTGAAATCTCTACACAACCTACCTTTTAAGCAACGTAACACTCACGTTCTCACTGCAATTCTCAAAATGATATAATTCCTTGAAATCATACCACACAGGTATAAAGATGATATAAAAAATTACCATAAATCATACAACACAGGTATATTCAATATTTATCCAAATACCAGATAAAGTCAAATAACATCTAAATCATATAAATGTCATTTAATGATGCCCATGCAAAAATGAACTTTCAAGTTCCTGTGTCTTCTTTGACACCTCATCGTTGACTCACAGTCAACCCCAGCTCAATTTATTAATGACCATTAATAATTTCACAAACCTCAAATCATGCACTTTAAAACTATGAAATTCTGGAACAGATGTGACACATTGAAAACCTAGAATAGGTGATTAGTTGGCCATGAATGGACTTGAATGCATGGAGTTGTTGGTGGAGTCCATGGAGAACATTGAACTTCTTCTTCTTCTTCTTCTTCTTCTTCTTCTCTCTCTTTCTCTCTCTCTCTCTCTCTCTCTCTCAGTTGTGGAATTTGAGCAAAAGTTATATATAATGAATGTATATCTCATATATATATATATATATGTTTTAGTTAAGGAAGTTTCCTAAACCCTAAAAACACTAGAAATTGGCCAATTTATGTTCTAGCATGTTTTTGTACGTTGCTGGGAGCAATTTGTACTACCGCCTGGGCGGAAAACCTGATTGGCTTAGATTATCGTTATTTCTTCAGAATTGCACCCAAATTGAGTGTAAACTTGAATAACCTAAAATAAAATAAAACAAGCATATTATCTTTCAAATAAAATAAACTCGAGACTAATAAAGGTGAGTTAGGCTTAGTGATCAGGAATTATTCATCCCCTATCACACCCCCAAATCAACACTTTGCTAGTCCTCAAGCAAAGAAATAAAATAAAATAAACTACAAATCTAACTTACTTTCGCAGGAATCGCGATTACATTTAGCATATGCAACAAGCCTTTAAACCTATAGGTGTCCCTAGTCGGACGAGTTATAGTCTCGTGAGGGTTTACAGTGAAGCTACCCACAAACTTTTTTTTCCTAATTTTGAAAACACAATTAAAAGACTATAATGACTCAAAACAGATTCAAGAAAAACCTCCTTATCAATATTATAGACAAAATCATAATAATATGTAATGAAAACTATATTACCTCACATCACTCTTAAATGAAAAATAATTCCAAGCAATTATGTAATCAGAATAAATAGAGCACACCTTAAAATTGCACGTATGTGATATGGTAGTCAATAGAACACACATTTGTCATGAATAAAAGAATATACCTGGGATGACTTCTGACTATGCCTTGACTACAAATCTCACCGGGTAAATTACACTCAAAAATGAAATTTCTATAAAACTAGTGTAATCTTTCTAATGTATGTGAGAAGGAACAACACAAAATCTCGCATACGACCTTAATGAAAAACATAAACTCATAGAAAAACAGTCTCAAGAATAGGATGCCAACAATCAAAAATCGTCCCAGAGGTTATTATATTTACCACTCTAGATCCTTTTTAATTCTTTTACATGTATAGAATCTTTCCACCATACCACCCTAGAATCAAGTAGGTCTTCACTACAAGGATGAAACATAGGTTAGGGTTCATAGCTCCGAAATGAAAGGACGAAGGATAAACAAAAAGTCCGAGAGTGATTTTAAATGGGTGTCGGAATCTCAAGGGCTTTTTATTCATCATTTTGACTTTTATGTACTTTTTTTTCTTCACTTTTATGTACTTTTTTTTCAACCCTTCTTTTTATTCCACTGCTTTTGTCTCTTTTTTTTTTTTTTTGGTTTTGAAAACGCTCCCAATCTTATATATTTCTTGCCATTACCGGAGCGCATCTTTACCATCATCACTACTAGCTCTTTTTGTTTTCCTTGAATCCCCACTTTTATTGCACTCCTGAACTTAGGATAGGATTAACATATTTTTCGGATAACTCCAACTCGGAGTGGGTAAGGAAATGGGTGATCAAAGAAAAAGGTATGAATTTATAAAGGCTCAATGGGCTAGCTTGGGATGTAAAAATTATAGAGTTTTCTTTTATTTTTAAGGATAGGTAGAAAGGCCAAAAAGGGTTAAATAACAAAATGGCCTACCATCACATCCTAAGAGAGTATGGTTTATTCATCTATACATATATATTTATTTTCTAGGAGTTCTCAAATTTTTTTTAACATGGTAAATATTTCCTTCCTTTAGAACTTTTCTTTGACTGTCAACTAAATGACAAGAAAAAATGAGACTAATGAACGATATGGCATGATTTTCAAAGAAATTTGACAAATATTTAATACTTGTAACCCTCAAAAAGAAAGATAGGCACAATAGTTCACTAGGGTCTAGTCTCCACACTTCATCATCTAGTCATACAATTTATATTCCAATTCAATCTATAACATGCATTGACATGACTACGTGTAGTGTGCTAAGCGAGTGCTCTTTAAAGATATAAACCATTATTCCAAGTACACATTACCAAAATTCTAAATCAAAAGAGTAAGGAAGCAACAACCAACTCCTACTCTGGATGTTGAGAGGGGTCAAAAGTGGACCAGTCTATCTCAACCTCGTCTGACTCCTGAAACTGGGAGTAAGATAGTGTCGTCCTCCTCTGGGCTCTCAACTGGTGCAAAAATATCCGCAATGTCCTGAGGCGACCATTTTGGATGTCCCCGTCGCTGATGAACTATCTCCGATACATAATCGGGAAGATAGCGATAGGGGTAGGTAACCTCCTCATCACCCTCTTATACTACACTCTCCATAACAGGCTGGATAGGCACCGACTTCTCTTCTTTGCCCTCTTCATCAATTGAATCATTTGAAGAAGATGAATCAGAGGATGACTCCTCAGAGCTGGTATATCCCATCCTTACCCATAGGATCGTCCCCATATAAGCTGTCCTCATTTGAAGACTCGGCAGAAGTGCCTAACTCGGAAGAAGATGATGATCCTAGGGGGTCGATATCTAGAAAATGGGGCATTACCCCTAAGGCGTATTTGGTCGTGAAGATACCAACTAGCCTGATCAGCTATGTCAGGTGAAATGGGGTCAACTGACTCTACCTCAAAATCACTAGCTTTGGCTCCTATCTGGCGAGAAAGGTAGGGAAATAGGATGCTCCATCTGTAACTAATGGGTGTATCAAAAATGATCGATGTACACACAAGATTGTTATTAAATTTGTTAGCCACAGTTAAATGGGTTATAATAGAAACTACTGACTAATAATAAAAATTAAGGTGATGGTTATCTGATCTTTTCCATTTATTATAACCTAAATTTGGCTATAATTTTTTAAGAATAATTTTTAGTGTTTATTTCTATTTAACTTGTGACTTGATTTCATTCCTTTATGATTTCATTTCAAAGAAATATTTTTTTTCAAATTGATTGCCTTTTCATTGGATTACTGGCTTGCTCATTATTGAATTAACCGACAGCACTATCACCCCCAAACCTAAACCTTTCATTGTCCCCAATGAAACATTCAAGAATAGAAGAGATAATCATGAAAACACAATAACAACAATAAAAAGGTACGAAATAAAAAAATGGAAATTAGGTCCCCATCGGATACCATCACAGGCATGTAATATATAAACAGACAAAAAAGAAGTGTATAGAAATAAAATAATAATGGCCCACCAGCCTAAAAGAATAATAGTCCATAGTCTATGGCTGGTGGGCCGATACATGCCCAAAATAAAAGAAACTGAATAAATAAACTACTTCGATCAAAGCCGGAGGACAAAATATCCTAAAAACAAAAATAAATAAGAAGCGTACCAGACTCGATCTATAACAAATGTACAAACCTACCAAGACTACTAAAAGGTCGAAAAAAAAATGACTGAAAATAAAAACTTGGATTGAAACAGGGCAAACTGGGGTCGAACATCCAAGTAGTGACCCCCTTACAAACCAACCAAATCAGAACCAAACCAGCAAACCAACCAACCTACTCCTCAAATAGGGCGTCTACATTAAACGTCTCATCACCCATGTCACCACCATTATCACCATCATCACCACCACCATCACCCTCATCATCTGCCTCCTCCATCATTGTCCCCATCTATCGGGCCCAGGGGAGGAGGAAAAGCTCTCTGATAGGATATCTCTCCACGGGCTATAAATTCAAAGTTTGGTCCATCACGAAAGCAGTGAACAAAGAAATGACGTAAGACTGGGTGTAGAATAACTCACCGAGCAGGCACTTATAATCAAGGAGAGTTCAACAAAAAGGAGCCTGCTTGGGAGTGGGAGGAGCAACAGGGGCTGGAAGGGCTGATGACCAGTCGTAGGACGACTGAGGACATCATCGGGATCTAGGGCTAATAAGCTCTGTCTCCACTCAGCCGCGCCAAACAAATGGCCATATGAACCACCTCATGGTCGGGGAACGAGAATGAAAGATGATAGAGAATAGCAGTAATAGTACGGGGAAAAAGGCAAAGACTGTGAGGTTTCAGGGTTATAGAGGATGAGATTTTTGGTGAGGCACATACATGATAGGATGACTTAAACGACATGGAACCACCCGCCAATCCAAAAATCATAGAGGGCTTTATGGATTACCGAGGTCCGCTCCTGGTTATGCCCCAGAGGATAGACATTCCTCTTGAAGATGTGGTTGGTGAATCACATCTCCTGAGAAAAGTCCCTCATCTGAACGGACTGACTTGATCCTCTTACCTGAGCCATTTGGGTATGGGTTTCCATATAATTATAGGTGGTGGGTGCATAAGGTGAGGGTTCATAGCTTGATTGGTGGGGATCCCTAGGGTAACACAAATAATGTCAGCGGTAATGGTGAGATGGGTGTTGTCGATTAGAGTGGTTAGACGGTAGAGACCAATGTCATCGGCATTATAGAACGCCAAATACTGATAGAATAATCAAACATGACAAGGGTAGGTGATGAGATCGTGGTCGCAAAAGATAATAGGGGGACCCAGATGAGCTCGAGTCATGGTGTCGATACCCCATTGGGTATCGGGGTCAGTCTCAAAGTAGTCGGAATCGACATTGTGCTCTTTGTCCCGTGTGGTGAGGCCATTAGACATCGTCATATTTTGGATTGCGGTGAATACTTTTGCTGAGTTGATCTTGAGTCAGTGACTCGTGTCTTAACAAATTTCTATAAGGCTAAAGAAGTTTGGGTGCAAGTCTTTTCGATTGGTTTCCATGAGCCAGGGGCTCGCCTATGATTTAGGGATTGGTTGGCATTTATTCTGCACTTGGATGAAGGTCAAGGGAAGCAATAATTTCTCTTTTGTGCTTGGGTGATATGGACCGATCGAAACAAGTGGGTCATAGGAGGTTCCTGAAGAGAGGCTTGGGCGGCAGCCGCGTGGGTTCGTGATGTTTTGGATGAATTCAACAAAGCCACTAAGCGCGGTTCTTAGGTCATCGCAGGGGGTACTGCTGTTGGAGTCAGGCAGTGGACCTCGCCTCTGATGGGTATCCTTAAGCTCAATATTGATGGTATAATTTTTAAGGATCTTGGTGGGATTGATTTGGGTGGCATGCTCCGTGATCATTCGGGAGATATCTTACTGTCTTTTTCTGTGTTCATGCCTAGGATTATGGATGCGTTAACGGCTGAATGCCTTGCTTTTTTTGGAGATCTGGTTGTCACTATTGAGGCGGGATTTTCTTATTTCATTTTGGAGCCGGACTCTATAACCCTCGTGAACCACTTTAAGAATAATGATTATTGGTTTGCTCTGTACGGATGCATCACTGAGGATTCTTCCAGATTATTATGTAGCATTGGGATTGATCAATTTTCACATGTTCAGCATGAAGGAAATTTGGTGGCCCATCATTTAGCAAAATGTGCTAGGTTATTTTTGTGCTTTAGAGTCTGGCTTGAGGAAGTTCCTACCCAAGTCTAGTCTTTTGTTCAGTCTGATTCTATTTATTCCTAATAAAGCTTTCTTGTTTCTGATAAAAAAAAAACTATTAACTAAGAAGAAAGGGTATTGAACTAAATATTTAGGTATTGTTCGAATATAATTAGGCTAATACATTTCTTGTTTTTCATTTTTGGGTGGTTGAATTACCATTGGGCTAACATAGTACATATATAATTTTATTTTGAACCTGGGCTATACATTTTAAGGGGGTTGTACAGTAATCATACAATTTTTTTTTGGCGGCGACAGCGACGGCAGAGGGGAATGGAGTTTTTTAAAAGCTTAATGTTGTTTTTTTAAAGAGTAATGTGTCACTTGTACAAAATTATCAAACAACTCAAAATAAATTTCATAAGCCACTTTTAAAAAGCCACATAAAGACTAAACTAAGCCTAAGTCCAAGAACTAAACAAAACAGTATCAAGGTGTGATGATGCCAAAAATTGGTAACGGTAAAGTAAAGCAATTTAGGGGAGAGAGAGAGAGACTATTTTTTGTATGTGGTTCGACCCTGTTAATGAAGGTACCTACGTCCACGTGTGTATCTGAGAACGTTCACTAGCAGATCACCGGCGGGCCTGGTGAGCCAACAAAAAGGGGCGACACTACCAGTAATATCGGCCGGGTGTATGCATATAATGGTGAATTTTGTAGAGGTGCTGTGTAGACTAAAGAGTTGGCAGCCCCTTCAATGGGGGGTGAGAGGTCTCTTTTATAGATACAAGAGACCTACTCATACATGGATAAGGAAATATAATCCTATTAATATAGATTGGCATTAATTATGGGGTTTCCTAATTGGATTAGGAAATAGCTTGCACTTTCCATTAGTCTTCTAGCTTGAGTAGGAAACTGCCCGTAATACTTGGGATCACGCCCGTGATGCTCGGGATCATATTTGTGGGCCCGGATAAGCTGTTGATTTTGAACCGCTCGGTCATATTTTGGGTGTATCAGCTGCCCCCCATTTCCAAGATTGGCCAGATGCTATATCGGGGCAAGTTTGGAAATCAGTTTGATGTTACTTGCCGCTGTCTGAGTGCTTGTGGAAGCTGCCTCGGGGCTTCTGAGCCTGGTGAGTCCTCGGGAACTGGCTGGGAGTTGAGACCTAGCCTAGCTCGGGACCTTTAGGTGCTCGGGAACTGACCGGGAGTTGAGACCCGACCTAATTCAGAGTCTTTGAATGCTCGGGAAGTGACCGAGAGTTGAGACTCGGCCTACTTCGGAGTCTTTTTTGCATGAGTTAGCTCCCAGGATGGTTATCTTCTGCCCGTAAACCTTCGTCAAGGCTGTGGGTAGAAAGATTTTACCATGTTGGACAAGCTGACCTAAAGCGTATTGCTCTAGGGTCCTTTTTTTATGTTAGCTCCCTAGGATGGTTGTCTTCTGACCGGCCAGCCTTCGTCAAGACTGTTGGGAGAAGAGCTTGACCATATTGGTGGAGCAGACCTAAATCACGTTGCTTTAGGGTCCTTTTACTCCTCTATCGTCAGCCAACCTAAGAGATTTTAGTCACCTCTATCGTCAGTCTGGACCTAAGTGGAGTTAATGTCTCTGAGTACTGTAGGTGCTCGGGTTGTCCAAGATTTTGACTTGGTTATCCGCGAGGCCTGTAAATACCCGGTGTGATTACCTGTTTAGTTCAGTACGCCGTCTTGCCCCCCAAGCTTTCGCTAAGACGAGGGTCTTACAGAGGCTATGATCTGTAGGTAACCGACCTGGAACATGGTGGTTGCAGGGTCTTTTGAAGCTTGCCATCGTCGGCCACCTAGGGGGTTTGCCCCCATCGTCGGCTAGACCTAAGTGAAGCCGGTGCCTCGGGCGTGACCCCGAGGTCTTTGGTGCCTGGGTTCGGAGCCCGAGGTCTTTTTAGTGCCTGAGTTCGGAGCTCGAGGTCTTTTTAGTGCCTGAGTTCGGAGCTCGAGGTCTTTTTCGTGCCTCGGGGTTAGGCCCGAGGTCTTTGGATGCCTCGAGGTTAAGCCTGAGGTCTTTGTATGCCTCAGGGTTAGGCCCGAGGTCTTTCTATGCCTCAGGGTTAGGCCCGAGGTCTTTGTATGAGTTCTCTGACAATCGGTGGAGCCTCATGTGGTGATCAAGCAAGTACCAATGTAGTCGGGCTCTTCTAGACCGATGGAGACAGGAGGTCGGATCAGGATCATTGTGCTTCTGACTTCTCTGTGCTGGAGGCAAAGTCGGAACTGTTTGATCTTGACCGATGTGAACTGGAGATCGGGCCGGGGCTTCCGGACTCAGACCGCTGCGAACTGGAGGTCGGGTCGGGGCTGCTAGGCTCAGACCGCTGTGAACTGGAGGTCGGGTCGGGGCTGCCGGGCTCAGACCGCTGAGAACTGGAGGTCGGGTCGGGACTGCCGGACCCTGCCTGCTGTGAGTTGAAGGAACTGTCAGAACTCCCGGGCTGATCTCGCTTTCGCTTATTTCTGGACGACTCATTACTTTCTTGCCCGGAGTCTTTGATCTTTAGAAATTCTTCAGTGTCGATGTATTTTCCAACCCTCTCTGCGAGATCGACCAAGGTTACCGGTCGATTTCTGTTGAACGACGCGGCGCACTTGGTGTGTTGAACTCCTGAGCAGAAGGCTATGATGGCGATTGTTTCGTTCAGATCGCGAATTTGAAGCTTCTGTTGGTTGAACCGATCGGTGAACTCCCTGAGGGACTCATTACTCCGTTGTCTGACTGTCAGTAGCTGCATGTCTGGCTTTGGCCGCTCGTGCATACCGGCGAACTGGTTGATGAACTGGTTATTGAGTTGTTTGAAACTGCAGACCGATCGGGGCTCCAAGGAGTAGAACCACTGCATGGTCGGGCCTTTCAAAGTGCTGGGAAAGGCTAGGCAGTGTAGCTCATCGGAGTTGGTGGCTAGGGCCATTTGAGCCTTATAGGTCCGGACGTGGTCGACCGGGCTTTCCGAGCCGTTGTATGAATCTAGCCGAGGCTGCTTAAATTCGCGCGGGATAGAGAACCTCGTGATCTGGCTGGAGAATGGTGACTCTGTCTCGGTATTGGCTTGATTCGGAACACGATTTTGACCAAGCTTTTCGGCCACTCCGTCGATCTGCTTCTATAAGTACTTGATTCGGGCTTCCACTCCTTTCCGACCGGTATCTGAGGAGCTGGTCGGGTTGGTGGAAGAGGCTTCTTCATGGCAGGGTGTTGTCCTCTGGGATCGGGCTCGGCTATGACTCCGGGTAACCGTTCGCCTAGGGACAACTTGGCTCTTGACCGAGTGACCCTGGACTGATTCCCGGGCCATATACTCCTGCCTTTCCTCTCGGGCAGCACGCCCACTGTTGATGTCTCTGGCATCCTCAACATGGGACGGGTTGGCTCGGGTCCGTTGTCGGGTCAAGATCGGTTCTCGACCGTACGCAATATTCCCGGGTCGTTTCCCGGCCACTGGAGGATTGCTTTGCTAGGCTAGCAGTGCTTCGATCTGTTGCTGGATTTGACGCTGGCCCTCCAAGAACTGTGTGAGGGTTGCGGTGATTTGCTCAGATGTCAGGATTGCTGCAGTCGACGCCGGGGCCGAAGGAACATCCCGGTCGGACTGCTGCGCAGCCTTCTTTGGTGGCATATTGATCAGTCAAGAATTTGTTGATGAGAAAAATTGTCGTTTTCCACAGACGGCGCCAAGCTGATGATGCCAAAAATTGGTAACGGTAAAGTAAAGCAATTTAGGGGAGAGAGAGAGAGAGACTATTTTTTGTATGTGGTTCGGCCCTGTTAATGAAGGTACCTACGTCCACGTGTGTGTCTGAGCACGTTCACTAGCAGATCACCGGCGGGCCTGGTGAGCCAACAAAAAGGGGCGACACTACCAGTAATACCGGCCGGGTGTATGCATATAATGGCGAATTTTGTAGAGGTGCTGTGTAGACTAAAGAGTTGGCGGCCCCTTCAATGGGGGGTGAGAGGTCTCTTTTATAGATACAAGAGACCTACTCATACATGGATAAGGAAATATAATCCTATTAATATAGATTGGCATTAATTATGGGGTTTCCTAATTGGATTAGGAAATAGCTTGCACTTTCCATTAGTCTTCTAGCTTGAGTAGGAAACTGCCCGTAATACTTGGGATCACGCCCGTGATGCTCGGGATCATGTTTGTGGGCTCGGATAAGCTGTTGATTTTGAACCGCTCGGTCATATTTTGGGTGTATCAAGGTCTTATCCTCACATCTGCCACTTGTGAATGACACAAACTATTTGTACCTTGAAATGCTATTAAAGAGTAACGCTATGCTTACACATTTGATTCTTAAATGTTTTGTTAGTTGTACCACGTGAAATACTATATGGTACCCCAATTATTTTTTGACACACTTTTTGACACAGTACTATACTTTAAACACATGTATCTTGTGCGGTTTGAGTTTCTCACACTTTTCTGTGCACCACTTACACAACACTTGATATATGTATTTAAAGCTATGTATCAAAATATATATAAAAAAATGTGTGTATAGCACTACTCAACTGTTAAAGCATTTTGGAACAAACTTTTACATTCAAATTTGAAACACATGACATTGTTCTCTTTTAAATTCCAAAACGTGGGTTTATAGTTCCATGTGATCATCACTCATTACAGTTCTCTTGCACATTTTTGTCGCTCTCACTCCCTCTCCTTCACCAATCTGCTTTTATGATATTTTTATCCTTGTCTCCATTACCTCAGTTTTTAATGGGGCTACTTGGATTCAAGTTCTTGAGTGCCAACTTGAAAAATGAAAAAAAAAATATATATATATATATATACAGTCAGGTTGTGGAGAGGGCGTCCTCTCTTTATTAAAGAGAAGACCTATATTTTGATCGTTGGATCGTATTTTCATTATAGGCAGTTTTGTCATTTCACAGTTTTTAAACACGATCTGACGGCCAAAACAGAAGCCCTCTCTTTATTAAAGAGAGGACGCCCTCTCCATAGAATTTTCGTATATATATATATATATATATCCCTAAAGAGTCAATTTCACCCCATAAAATTATCAAAATATGATCCACCCTCAATTCTCAGCCCAGAAAGAATCCAAGTCCACAAAGAGCACTGTGAATGATAGGGAATAAGTAAGAAGTTACGATCAATCCAAATAATAGAAGAGGCAAATCATTACTTTCTGATGTGGTTCCTCCATTTTGGGTGCAAAAAAAAAAAAACCACTGAGAGAACTACTTTTGGTCCCCTCTTTCTCAATGGCTAATGCACCAAAAGAGTAAAAGCTCCACTATAAGCATTTTGCTGCTGTGTCATGCAACACTAGAAGTGCTTCAATGGTGGTGTGTTTAAACTTTAAAGTTTCGAGTTTTTAGTTCTAACATCTTAGGTTTGTTTGGTTTCCGGAGTGATGTAGGCTTTGTTTAGTTATTTGATTTTGGGAGGGAAAAGAAAATAGAAAGGAAGACATGAACAAAAAAAAAAAAAAAACCTAGTCCCTCGTGTTTTCCCTAGTGCTTAAATAAAATTAAAAATTAAAAATTTTCAAAATTTAATTGTAACATATGAATAAAAGAAGGGAAATGACTCACAATATTCAAAAAGTTTAATTTATTTATGACTTTATTCTCTTTACTTTCGTATTTTCCTCATCATTTTCCTTATTAATCAAACAAAAGAAAATATTTTTTCCTATGTTTTCTTTTATTTTCCCTCATGAAATTTATGAACCAAACAGAGTCCTAGGAAAAAGAAACGAGAAAGGAAAACTATTTCCCTTATGTTTTCTCTTGTATATTTCTCCATATTGGAATGACATTAAAGTTGATATTATTGTAACAGAAGGAAGATGGAAGTTTCTCCATATTGGAATAACATAAAAGTTGATATTATTGTAACAGAAGGACGATGGAAGAACGGTGAGTCGCAGAATTTTAAAATTTTAATTTAAGTTCCACTATATATTCTTTTCTTGCCTATTTTCCTTTGTAATCAAATAAATGAAAATATTTCTCTTTGAGTTTTTTTTTTCTTTTTTATTAATAAATCCATGAACCAATCACAGGCTTAGAAAATTGAAATCAGCTCACAATTCTTTTTATTGAAAGACAAATAAACGTTTTAGGAACATCGATTGAAAGTTTTTTCTTTTATACGAAAGCAGTAGAGCATCCATTTCAATTTTCAAAAATTTTGGAACTAATTTCACTTTCCAATTTTCTTTCCACACTGAAAAAGCTAAAAAAAAAAAAAAAATTCAAAAATTTGAAAAAGACTGCAACATTAGCAAACGATTGCACATGCATTAAGTGCATATAAAAAAAAAAACTACAAAAAGAAGGGAAACTAAAGAGGTATAATTCAAATCAAGGGATTTGAGAAAAACTAACCCTGCTGACTTTTATTCCAAAAATGGTTTATTGTAAGAGTAATGTTTGGGCCACACGGTCCACATCCATTCACACCCAAAAAATATTCACACCCTGAGGTACGGTGGACCAATGAAAAGAGAAAGAAGCATCCACACCCTGAGGTGGACCAATGAAAAGAGAATTTCTGAAGTCTCTTTTTATTGGTCCACCTTAGTGTGTTGATGCTTTTTTGGTGTGGATGAGTGTGGATGGGTCTGGCCCTAACATTGTTGTTATTGTAAACTCTAATATTTACAGGTAAACTATTGGGCACATAAGAATCGCACATAAACAAGATACATAAAACCACAATTTGTCTATATCTCTCCTCTGTGGTCCCACAAATACTGTAGACCCCACAGTGTCAGTGAACCCCACCAGGAGAGAGAGAGAGACACATTGTGATTTATGTATCATGTTTATATGAGATTCTTATGTGCCCCAAGCATTATCTGTATTTACATGATGGGATAGTGCTAGAGTCACCGAATTACACCGACAAAATTGCACCAAATTCGGAGGGCTCCACCATTACAACACTTTGAGTTCTCTCTCAACCCAAATAGTGTTTAATTAAGAAAACTCAACCCAAACATATACCTTTCTCTCTCCTCTACAAAACCATTCTCCACGAAGAAGCCGCATCATTTAGGGCTGCGATTTGGGAGATCAAGTGATTAACAGGTTCGGTGTTCTCTCTCTTGATTAATAGGTTCGAGTTCTCTCTCTCTCTCTCTCTCAAAATCTTGACTCTTTCTCTCTTCTCATGCTTAGGCTGCTGTGGACACGCGGGATTGATTTTCCTTTTGTTTTGAAATTAATTTGAAGAAAACTAGGTCTGTAGAAAACAGATACAGAGTCGCAATTGGTCTCTAAGGAACCAAGAAACCTAATTTTGACTCACCCAAATGGATAAAGGGCACTGGCCCTTCATAATCAAAGAACATGGTTTGGGGTTTTGGTACGAGAGAGGAAGGAGCCTTTGCCACGACTAAAACACCCTCAACTCACCCCGTCTTTCGACGGGCCTCAATTAGCATCCAAATAATCATCTTTTACTATGTTTGGTTCGACAATTAATACTATGATAGTATATTACATCAGATAAGAATTTTGAAATGAAAAATCTAAAGGTAAGATATCATTCATAAGATCTAAGCCAAGTATCACACAATGCAAAAAGTGAAAGATCACACAAACAATCCTAGGAAAAATCATCTAATCACATATCAAGTAATCACGTTTTCCTAATCTAAAGAGGACATGAATTATTCTTGAAACGAATAATCAAAGAAATCAAAATATGCTTAGCAAGCTAGAATGATGCATGTTAATCTTTGAGAAAAGAAGACCTCTCAATCCCCGGGATGGATGAGAAATGAAGATTAGATCGAGGGGAAGCATGAACGTATGATCAAGTTCATTCCTTATAATCTTCTTAAATTGGGAGTCACTAAAACTCTAAATCTTGCATGGATGCCATGTATGATCCTACGGGCAAAGGTTGTAATGTGTTTGTGTTCATGGATTTGCTAAAGTGATTAAGAAATCTAAATATATGCATGGATGAATGAAGGATGTTATTATAGGATGTGTACGAATATAGTATGAACTACTTCCTAAGATATGAGCTAATTTGGATTGCATGTAAGCATTAAATCAAAGGAAAGAACTCAAAACATGCTTGCTGTGAATAGTGGATAGAATAGTGAGTTGATTTTGTAAAAATGGAAAAGTGGGGTTAGGAATGTTTTTAGTTTATGATTTTTTATGGCGATCATCCTTATTATGTCTAGAACACATATCAAAAAGCCTAACTACACTAACTATCACATATTGAGAGAAATCATATAAAAAATAGAGGTTACTTAAAAACAGAATCTGTACTGTCGACTGAAATGTTGAAAAATCTTAGAAAATGAAAATAAAACATCTAAAGGCCCTATTATACAAAAAGTTCCCTAAGACACTGAAGTTCAAGGGAAAAATGAGTTGGGACTACTCCCTTTGGAAAAGCTTTCTAAAAAAATAAGTTGAAAGTCAACCTAGCTGCTGTGACAGTAAAACTAGAATGTTTGGAAAGAATGTTTGGACCAAAATGGAACCCTTTCAAGTGTCTTCAAGTCAAACCAAAAATCATGGGTGTTCTATATTAAGTTAGGAAGATGGTCTTGTAATAACCCATTGAGTATGAAACTCAAAATATTATTTTGAAGTTGAATAACTCATTGTTTTGACGATTTTTGAGGAAAACAAGGTTTATTTCTTGGAATCCAAATATTGGGGTTTTAGAGGGGTTTCGAAATAAGGGTTTTTGAAAGCGTATTTTCAACATCAAAAGGAGATCACAACCTTTTGGAATATCAACATCAAACTCGAGTCAAGAACTTCCAAGATTGTTGGAGAGATTTGTTTTCATTTCAATGTGACTTCAAGAATACATAGGAATGTATTGAAGTTATAATTATCATTTATCAAACATGTTTTTGAGGTCAAGAGCTACTAGCCATAAGGATTCACTCACCTCAAACTCCATGTCATCATTTCGATGATGATGAACTAGTAAATAAATAAAGAAAAATAAAAAAGAAATGAGATTAAGAAGAGATGAACTTAGTATGTAAATAAGCAAGTAAAGTAATCAATAGATGATATTCAATGAGATTATGGACTTGTAGCTTGGTGTTTCACTTATATATG